>JAAGNO010010062.1:49003-68806 GCA_033439905.1 Ceryle rudis | reverse complement strand
GCTTTTCCAGGAGGATGCTGTGGGAGACTTTGTCAAAGGCTTTGCTGAAGTCTAGGTAGACCACATCCACAGCCTTCACCTTGTCTACCAGACAGGTCACCCAGTCATAGAATGAAATCAAATTCATTAGGCAGGACCTTCCCTTCCTAAACCTTTGTTGGCTGGGCCTGAGCCCCTGGTTGTCTTGTACATGCTGCTTGATGGCATTCAGTATGATCTGATCCATAACCTTGCCAGCCACCAAGGTCAGGCTAACAGGCCTATAGTTTTCTGGATCCTTCTTCTTGTGGATGGGTGCCACACTGGCCAACCTCCAGGCATCAGGGACCTCCCCAGTTAGCCAGGACCAGTGATAAATGATGGAGATGTTATTCAGAAACATATTAACTCCAAAAAAGCAGTTAATTATTAGCAGACATTGCAGAGCCCAATAAACAGTTTTATACTGAGTTGGAAGGTATTGAGTTATAACAAATCAAGGTCAAGACTAATAAAGAAGAATAGATAGAAATTATGGCTCTTATTAACACCCATAGGTAGAAAGTAGCTGTGTTATAATTTTACATTAACACATAGCTGTAAAATTAGCGTGGAAATTTTCTTGGTGGTAAAAAGCAATATAAATTCTGTATCAATGGAAACAAAATTTCCAAAATCTACAGATTGAGAGCTCCCATCTTTGAGGTGTCCCTGGACTTTAACATAAGTTTCTATATTAAGTAATTTGTTCAGATAAGAGCGATATTTGGCCCAGTATCTGAAAAATGTCTGAAATGTATCTGCATTCAGTTACATTTCTGATGATTATCATCAGGGAACAAAATAGAGAAATCATCATGTTAAAAACTGAATTTTGCACATGAAATAGCCAAGGACTTTGTGGACTGATGAGAACTATTGAAACGCATAACAGTATTGTTAACTAGATTTATTGTGCATTAAAAGCATCATGTCGCCACTGAAAATCTACCTATGATTTTAATGGTATACTAAATTCCTGCAAATATTAAATGCATTATTTCATACCTGAGCCATGAATAATATCAAAGATTCCCAAGTTTTAAGAAAATCTTTTGAATGGTGTTTCCAAAACCAAGATCAATTCTGCCATAAAAGGATTTGACAATTGTGTCATCTTCCCATGCACACACACACTCTTATAACACACACAGTGAAATAACAAAAGGATCAGAATTTTTCAACTCCATAAACTGCCAGCTGAAGCTAAGAAAATAAATTCATATTTTTATACAAACTTAGTACATATTCTAGGTAACAAACACAAACTTACACCTGAAATACACTGGACCTGCCAGTTGGAGTATGCAACATTTCAGATTGACAGATTGGCAAATAGAATCCATCTGCCAAACAAATAGGCAGAGTTATAAAAATGACAGGTATTCCAGTAACAACTATTATTGCTTCCACAATTATTTTTTTTCAAGAGACACTGTTGGTAATAAGCTAGAAATGCAAGCTAAATCATAAAATATTCATTATATCACAGAAAAAGGGACCTCCTGTATCTTGAGTATAAAAGAAGGGAAGACATTATACTTATCTCTCAACAGCTATGTTTCCATGTGTGACAAGAAACAATTTTATTTTGTGGTCAACTAAATAAAGTTTCAATTAAAAAGTCAATATTAGATGACTTCAAAAAAACACCAAACTGAAGTTTACTAGAGAACTGAGTTTTATGCCTATGCTTGTTTAATCATGATTTTGATATGTATGTTACTAAGTCTTCTAAAAAAGTAGCAAATACAGAACATTATTAATGAATTTCATGACAGGCATCACTTAAGCTACTGCACACTAATAAAAAAAGTGTGGGGTTTGTTGGTTTTTGTTTTCCTTTTTTTTTTTCCTGGTTTTTTAACACATAACTGTTGGATCTTAATGAAGCCAATAAATTCATAAGATCCACAGAAGAAAATCATGTATGATAGGACACTTTTTGGTTACTCAGTGTGACTCCACCTGTGAAGGTGAGATTTTCATTTTTTATTCTCTTTGTACAGAATATAAAACACTTAACAGGACTAGAATTTGCTACTGGTTCTACTTTTCCTTACTAAGTCTTCTCAAACTATTGACTGGAATTTCACACTGGGATTTCTTCCAAATGTCTGAGAGATATTTGAACACTGTTGTCTCTTCTAGTTAGCCTGTAAACTCCTTAGAGAAGAGGCTGTATCTTGTCAGTGTGTGAACAGTTCTCTTACTAAGTAACAAACGGTGGCATTGTCTGTCACTTTGCATAGCAATAGCCTTTCACTGTCTCTTCAGCTAGAGGAAGAAAGCCAATGTAACCCAGAAACTGAAACAGAAGTTTCTAGAAGGTGATCAAGGTGAAGAACTTATAAGATTTTAAATTGTTACTCTATTCAGACTGTCCCAAATTTATGGCTAGAGTCATCTTTTCTTTTTTTTTTTTTTTTTTAAGAGTAGTCAGTTAATTGGCTGTAAAAGTGCAGTCCAAGACCACCAAAGTCAATGAGAATACTGTAATTTAATTCAGAAGGATAGGAATTGAACTCTGTGAGAGAAAAAACGTTATCATGCTACTTAGCTGTCCTTTTTCCAGCTCCCAAAGAAAACTTTTCTCCTTCAAGGATTAAAAGTGTGGGTGGATCATGAGTCTAGTATGTGAACAAATTGTGAGGCTTTAAAAAGTAGACACAGTGAGCCACACATGGTACAGAGCCCAAAACAGATTTCTGAGATGTAATAATCTCAAAGTATTTACTCATAATGGCTCAGAAACTTATATCCAACCCTGCTGCAATTTCAGTGCAACAAATTAACATGATTGTATGTGTATACACACGGGATTGGTGAAAAATCTCATAATCATATTGTGAAGTTCATCTGCTCTCAACAGCCACAACAAAGGAAGCTGCTGAGCAGTACCCAGACTAGTATTTGGAAATGATGAGACAGCAAATTCAATAAATGGCATTTGCTCTAATTTCTAACTTTGTATGGTAAGTAAAGTAGGCTGTGCCATCTGCTGAACCATTTGCGTCCACACTGTCTCGTCTGCCACTTGTTTAACATGTAATGCTATATGTCACTCTGACAGGAATGCAACATTAACAGGGCCTAACAGCGTATGTCTCTCAATGGGATGACAGCCAATGTCGACTCTGCCTCTGAAATACTGCCAGATTCATTTCTATCCTCCAGGCTCATTTCTCAAGATTATTAATTATTGTTTGAGACTGAGTTTGCAGCACACTGAGTTTAGCTCCTGACTCACTGTCCCTTCCAGAAGGGAGGCCTGTGGGTGTTATGACAATATAATTTTATTCTTTTAGTTCACATCCTTTTTGTTTGTTTGTTTTTATCGCACTCACTCTGTCACCCTCCCTGCCTTTTATATGATTTTTGGTTTTAATCTTTACACCGCCTGCTCATAAAGAAACCTCAAGCTTCTATTCTCAGTCACTTTCTCCCTGCCATCTCTACCCTTGGTAAAGGGGTATGCAGAAGAGTCACTATGTACAGAATTTTTGGACATCATGTAGCTGCTCTGAGTTATGCCTACTATCAGCCTAGAACACTAAATCAGAGCTTGCAGCTATCATACTGTTATGATCCCTCCAGATACTTTAAACAGAAAACTATCGTCACTAGCTGTTTACTAGAACAACTGTCACCATTTCTAGGTTTATCTCACTTTTGTACACTCTTATCAGACCAGGGTCTTGCATTATTTTATTTTTTTTTCACTTGTAGAATCAGAAGCTGATAAACTTTCCAAATAATAATATCTGCTGTTCATTTTGCAGGTCCAGCAGTATGTAAAAAATTTCATGCTTGCTTTCTTTGAGAATCAGTGATTTGTGGTCCTGTTAAAATTGAGTATTTTATATAGTAGTTGGAACAAACCATGAGAGCAACTTCATTAAAAAAACAGTTATAGAGAGGTTACTGAAACAAAAGTAGCCCTAGCACTGTTAAGGCTTAGGAGCTCCAGCACAGCAATGTATTAACATGTCTTTATGGCTTCCAGGCCAGAGCTGGCTTCCATTCAGACAGCTCAGTGTGCAAGCAGATCAAACGCATGACTGTCTGCACCCGTCTGTGCAGACAAAGCCTCGGCTGCTTTCTCTGACTCATCCTGCTTAGGCTGGTTTTGATGCTCCCCAATGAAAACACACTAAAGCCATTAAAAGTATTTATGCATGCTCTCCTAAGGCCCCCAAAGCTAAGTGCTGGTGGTCAGAAGGGCTTCCATCTCTTTTCTTTTTGGAAAGGCTCTGCTAAGTAGTCAGACCATAAGCTGAATGCTCATTTGAGTACATAGCACACAAGAGAAAAAAAATACCAGTGATGGATGAAGACTCAATATTAGATTTACTAAAGACCAGCTTGTCTTACTTAATTTCACTTACAAATGGAATTAACACTTTTTAACTCACTGAGTATACAAACCATCACAGGTCAGGTTTGATCTGGAAGTAGTAGTCAGAACTGAGCATATCACAAATCAGGCCCATGAGTGAGACATGCTACCCAATAAAAGCAATGCATTTTTTCCAGTTTCCACAATGCAGGAAAAGTCAACGATCTTTATTTTATCAAAAAGGCTCATTGCCACATGCTGCTATCACACCACATCTGAACAGCAGCATAAGGTTTCTTTGTCCTTCTGTTGTGGAATCATCATCCCTTATGGAAATGTTTACTAATACTAAACTTGTATCATTGTCTAAGAACTATAGACTAATAAAATCATATCAAAGTTGTCCTTGGCTTTCTACATTCTTTTCAGTGAACAAAGTCAAGTTTCATGTCAAAGCAGACAATATTTGCAAGTTTTCAGATATCTACGGCTAGCATATCGAATGATTACATAGGCTCCTTGACAAAAATCATAGTATACAGATTGCTCTTCTGGCATAACAGAGCACTTGCCCAACCAACAGATATAATTTTTTGCACGGACTGGTCTGCAAGTCTTTAACAGACTTCTTTATGAACTAAGCCCTCAGTAGCTTCCATCCTAAGTATAAGATGCTTTTTTACATCTTTTTCTGCCAAAGCAGAAGCAACCAACAGGATATCTTTGTTAGTAATAATATTTAAAAAAACCCTATTTAGAACAATAACTATAAAGCAGACTTTCAACTATAACTTTAAGTCATTCACATACATTCATACTCTCTTCTACTCAGGGAAGAAAATAAAAATGAGCTACAGGTCAGTTTTTTAGCCTGCTTTTATGAACTACTGGAATATACTCAGATACTATTGTCAACAAAGTAATATAAAAATATCACTGATAACAGAGTAGTGTTGTCAATGCCTAAAACTAGACGCAGTAAACATAATATTAAAGAGCAAGGGTGCATGCTCCCACTGCATCTATACTTTTGCACCTCCCAAGCAGATGCATAAAATAAGGAGATCCCCATTTGTTATGATTTTAAATAGTTTTGGTAACATTAAAATGAAAGATACAATGTCAAGATACTTTATAACTGGGTGGCCATTTCCTAGTTCACTGCTTTTGACATTTTGTTCCTTGATGTTAGCTTCAAAATACAGTTTCATTTATTGGATGATTTTTTGTTATAGCACTTTTCACTGATCTCATGACCTCCCTTGATCTCCAGGAATCCCATATTACAGTAGGAAGTGGATAATGCTGAGCAAGTAAATACCACACAGCACCTCAAACATAACGTTATCAATCAGTAAACTTCACAGGGACTATCTCTTTCCAAAAAGAAATAACACAGAGGGTCTTCTCAGCTGTGGTTTCTAAAAACTTTGTGGAACTTTGGTACAAAAATAGGGTGCTAACCTCACTATATTTTAAAATTTCTAGCCAGATAATTGTAACTTACTGGCCTACATTCCTTTGGCAGATGTAACAGAATTTAGTACTGTTTCTCACTGACTATTGTAAACTGCCTTTGAAAGTTGCTCTGAAGTGTTAAAAACTGCTTTGTTTTGCTTCAAAGGCATTTGTGCCATGGCAGAATTATTGCTCTATGACCCTTCTGTATGTTTCAGGATTGATGGGACAGTGAAATATTCTGATAGCCTGAGGGAAAGGTATTAAGGAATACATCAGTATTAATAAAATCGTGAGTGGTGTTTTAAATCTGTCTTTACATTAGAGCTTCTAATGTGACACTGAAATCTATGGAACACACACTGCATGAGCAGACTGCCAGTATTTCCCAGCCTGTCGTACAAAGAATGGGAAGCTTAGAAATATCCTATGCACAACAGTTTAACTCGGTGTAATTTTTCTTCACTGACAGAAATCAAGTTCAAAATACCTTATGTTATATACCCCAAAACTATGCACCCAGATTGAAAATCTCAGAAAAAAAAATTGCTTGCACAGCTGAGACTCTTTACATTAGAAAAACAGTCCTGTGGGCTGCAGAACTAATGAGGCCTGGTTTCCTAAGTGTTGTGTCTAATGGTCAGATCCCCTGATGTCTAAAAGGTGCAAGCTCCTGTTTTCCCACATTGAGGTTCTCACTCTCCAATATTGATTTGCTTTCAACATTCCTCTCCCAAAAGGTCCAGGGGAGGGGGGAGGATGGGGGAAAGCACAATAACAGTCTTTTTCCTGTATCCAGCTGCCTATTTGCAGGCTCCTAACAGGACAGGTAAATGTATGTCACTCTTGGTAGGATTTGGCCAAAAAAGATCACAAGTTGGTAAGAGCGAGATGGGCAAAGAGACACCATGTAAGCCTAATTTCACTAAAACAGAAGGCAAACTTTATCCATATCCTTGTATTTTCAGCAAATTCTTCCCAAACCAGCTAGTTTACGCTGTTCTACCTTAACTGCTGTTTCTGTTTAGAGTGCTATTCTTCATCTTGCTGATCACAATAGTATGTGATTCAGGTATGTCCAAGAAAACAGCCACTTGAATATGAAATATATGTTTGCTTATACAAAACTATTAATGAGACAAGAAAGCACATGTTAAACTACATGTATGACAGTTGATAAAGCCAATTTCCTACCCAGCTTTAGGTAACTCATTTTGTGGAGGTTTTTTCTTGTTTTTTTTTATACACTCGTGCATCAGGGTTTTTTCCCCCTCTCTCTTTCCCTCACTTCATATTTCTGTCAGCATTTGATAGTCTTTGTTTAGGTAAGTTCACATTTTCCTATCACTTTAAAAACAAGGAAGCAGAAATGAAAGATGTAATCAAACTGTTAAAACATGGAAGTTCAAAGACAGGTTATCCACAAATATAAAATAAAATCTACTATGTCAAAATCACAATTAAGACTCTGATGTTGGAGGCTTCTAAAGTAGGATTAAATTGTTTTCTCAAATTTTTTAAATGAGTTAAAGAAATAGAACAGCATAATGATTAGTACTTTAGACTAATAGAAAGAACATAAACTTCCTAAAGAAACATATTTATCAACCAATTTTAAATTGAGAATATTTTCAAAACATAATATTTTAGACATGGATTATCTCTCAACCAGTTGAATAATTGAGTCAAAGTCAAGAGCACTTGGGATAAAAAAAAATATCTATCAGGTAAGCAAGACCATTTTAATAACACACTAAACAGAAAGCATGACAAAATTTCTCTGTAATGTTAAAGACTAAATCAAACATTACAAGACAAAGTGTCAGTTTTTCGTACATGCCAAAAAACACATAGACAATCTTGAATAACTGGGATAAGGAAAATCTAGAATATTTTACTCTTCTGAAAACAAGTCCTATCTGTATTAGAAAACACTAAGGCGTTGCACACCTTGTCATGGGGACAGGAGTGCTTCATCTCAGCTCTCTTACTATTGAAAATGGCCTGCTTCATGTCCTCCAAGCTGGAAACATAAGTGAGGCTGTCAAGTATCAGTGCTAGCACTATCACTGAGACACAACCCTGTAAGTAGGAAAAAAATCCATTCTTAGTTCAGAAATAATGTTCTTACAATACCCTTAATCTGAATTTATTATGTGTAACGCCCTAAGTGCAAACAACTTTATAAAAGAATTAAATCCAGTTTTACTCCTCTGAACTGTGCGTTGCTGTATTTTTTTACAGATAGTTGAAGTCAGGTACCATTAAAACACACAAGAGGAGAAGAACTGTGGGTGAGATCAGATCTTCTCTCACTGTGAAATAAGCACTTTCCTTTAATGGTAATTTTGCCTCTGTCCTAAAGCTCAAGCTCCTCAATGTTTTTAGGTAGCACCAAAGATAGCGAGCACTCCAGCGCTGTAGCCCAAATGTCCAGCTCCAGCCAAAACTGTCTTGAGTCCAAACAAAATTGTAACCCTCACCTGCAATGTAAGAGTGTTGCAAGATGCCGTTACTAGTAAAATCAGTGTCTCTAATCCACTACAAAAATTAAATTAAAGCTAGAAATTTCCTTTTCCATCTCTGTGCAGGAATTATGAAACAAGAATTAGGAAGGACAGAATCAAACACAGAGCTGGTAGCTATTCAAATAATTTGGCATATGTTTGTCATCACTGATTCATCTGTAGTGAACAACAGATGCTGTTAATTTTCTATGTTTTTTGTGAAGGTCTTATTTGGAAATAAAACCTTAGATTATTTAATAATACTCATTTCATTAGCATGCTTTCTTTTTCAAGCTTGTAACAAAAAAAAAGTAATTATTGCTTTTTTTTTTTTTTTTGTGTGCAGAATAAATTACATAATAAAGAACAAGGAAATCTCTGGGGTCTTAGGGCTCAGTTCTTTTTTTACATATGCTTATGCAACTCATTTTGCTTTGGTGAAATTCCTTTGGAATTACAGCAATATGCCTGAGCTTGTAGTGGGGCCCTGTGATTTTTCCAGTAATGAAAGTATAAGATGTGAGTATTTTAATACAAAAAAATGGGCGTGGGGGTTATTCTTTCCTGTAATAGACAGACAGCTTTCAGAAAGCTTATGTATCTAAACCTTACTACAGCACTGGGATGAAAAACAGATATGGTAGAGGGGTCATTTTTCTTATGTTTCTTTAATGTATTCTCATATGACATTCTCCATCCTAGATGTATCCTATTTCTCCTACTCATGATGGATTGCATTAGGCACCACTAGCTCTTCTTTGACCAGTTTCAAATGATTTGTCTATTTCAGCTAGTGTCCTGCTACCCTTCTTGCCTTTCCCCCAACCTAATTCCTCTATGTCCTATTTGGTCTCACTGGATTTCATTAAGTTAATCTAAAATGGAGAAGTTTATACTCAGATTTGGTTTTCACAGTCCTCTGCTTTATGCTAAAGTAATTTTAGTGCTTCTCTTCTAAATACTATGTTTTTAAAGGATTAGAGATTACATATTCTGCAGTGAGTACTGCAGGCTGTTACAATAAGGACCATGAAAGTCCTATCAATAGATCCAATCATTCTGGCCTTTCAGATGGAGAAATTGTCATCATTTGTGTGCTGTAAGCATGAAAAACATCATCTGGTACAATTATAGAAGCAGCTCAGACAAAATTAACTTCTCAATTTGTTTTGTTAATGCTCTCAAATATAATTCTAGGTCAATCTAGGGTCATGTTGTATCATATCTATTCATGTTAACTTGTACTTCACCAAAAAGTAGATTTGTGCTTTCAGTGTGGATATTACACAAGTTACTGTAGGCCAACTGATATACAGTAAACATCTACAAAAAAATGTGATTTTGTGTCACTAGCTGCAAATTTAGCTTCTTGCAGTCTTGCTTAATTAAATTAAATTAGCCTATGTTTGCAGTGACTACTGACATGGACTGAGACTCAGCTTACAAATATCCTGTAATGTCCACAACAGTCTGGAAGTACATTTGAACTCTGCAATTAACTGCAAAATTTGTGGGGTTTTGTGGCTTTGTGCTTGTTTGGTATTTTTTTAAGGAAAATCTTTAAAAAATCCAGAGATTGTCTTCCCTGTAAAGTCATCCTGAAAGACAAGACCTTCTGTGAGCTTCAAGCACCAGAATGTCCATTCTATGTGTCTCACAAGCAAGTTTGTAATCAAAGGTGCTGTCATCGTTAATGGGTTTGAGATTTGGAGTGAGAAGCTTTTACATTTCAAGTGTACATGCTTAATCTTTTATACTGCCACAAGAATGTTAAGCCCTGATGCTTGAAACTCCATAAAAGCCCACTCCTATCATTACACCTACCTACCCTGAAGGAAAGAACAGGTACAGGACTGTGAGAGTCAGGTGCAAATTAAGCCCCTCATGAGACACTGACAGGGGTGAAAAACAATGATGAACCTTTCCAACACTTCTTTGAAAAGGTAGACTTTACCAATGTATAAGCAATATTAAAACTGAAGTTTAAGTAAGATTTAAAGATTGCATTTTCTGTTTTAATAAACCCCTACCTAATAAGCAACATGACTTACAATTTTAAGAAAGCAAGGTTCATGCTTCAGTCATCCCCAAACTGAATCTTTCAATGGAGCTGACAAATTGTTTGCTTTGCCTTAGCCTGTAAAAGTGGAATCTGCCAGCTGAATGGTTAGCACTGTGGCAAAAAGTGCTTAGCAAACAACCCTGCATCTGTTCAAGAGGAGGGAGGTAGGGCTATTAGAAAGGTCAGGGAGCGAGATGATGCTTTTAGAAAAATCAAGTGAGCATGCAGTAAATCACAGCTGTGACATCGAAGGTACAGATGACCTTAATTGTGAGAATCTCATCTCTTGAAAACCCCAGAAACTGGGACAGAAAAAGACATCCATTACTGAAGTAAGTTTTGGATTTTCATTTGTAAATAAATGGAAGTACAATTTTTTCAATAAAAGTTAACATCATGCAAGCCATAAAAGAACTAGTATTTTCAGAGGAAGAAGCTGCTTATCAATTCTGTGATAGAGAAAGCTAATTATTAATGTGCAAGTGTTATTATAACTGGACAAAATAAAACCAATAACAATCTGAGTGTACATTTACCCTCACCCTTATGAGACAGCATATGTAGTACTAGATTCTTTGGTTTACACCAACTAGAATCTGCCCTTTTTAATATGAATCTCAAGGTAACAGAAATCCACATAAATTCAAGAGGCTTGGGATTTATTAGGAGTTCTGGTTCTATTTTTATTTTTCTCCTTTTTTTGATGTTTAAAACGCTAGTAAAAATACTAACCTAATTTTCAGAAATTACAGCTTTTTATTTCAATTATATTTTTCTAGAACAAAAATAAATTTTAGGCTGATATTCCCCTCCACCCCCTTGATTGCCTGGCTTAGTCCTATCAATCATGATTATGTTCCTGTTACAATAATTACAGTTTTTAATCAATTTTCAAATGGCATTGCCCAGTGGACTGTGAAGTGCAGTTGAAGTCCATTGTAAGAAAGGTCATACTGAAAACAATCAGAAATTATGCTTTTTGCCCATTGCAAAGAGAGGTTACTCATAGGAATGGCAGAGAGATCACCGTATCAGGCTTTAACAGTCATTCAGTACAACACTGAAATAATTATACTTGTGCACTTGACAAACTGAAACATGAATTAGTTCTCAGCTGGATACTCTAGCTGCCATAATAACAGAAGCTCTCCAGGCATTTGGAGGGAATCTATCTTCCAATAAATTGTATTTTCCTAAACACACAAGAAAAAAATTCCTTTTACAAAGCATCCCTGTTATACTTCGACAATTTGACCTTGGTTAGTAAGAAAACTCACTGTTAGCAACATTTGTTCTGCTCCAGCACTGGTGCTTTAAAGTAGCTTCTGTCTTGATGCTCTTAATAACACAGATGCATGTTGCCCAAGTAAGGCAGTAGGCTGTAACAGAAACTTACAGTGTACTTGATGTGTAATCATGTAAAAGTTCCTGAATATAAGAGTATGTGTAATTATTCATATATGAATATGTGTGAGAATATTTTTTATTGAGCTAGGAGATTAAAATATCATCAGGAACAAACATATAAATGTAAACAGGTCCTTGTCTCAGAGTTTTCTACAGTGAATTTTAAACCACTCAAGAACAAAACTGTTACTATCTTCAACTGGGACAGGATTTCTTCTTAACAAGCCAAGTAGGTGAAAAATAGGGTCACGATGTCTGAAAATCTCCAGAAACTGTAAGGCAACAAGATCTGTTTGTTGGAAACAGGCTATCACGAAGAAGGATTCTGAGAAGTTTCCTGTCTGAAAGAGATTGTTTACTTTTTTCCAGGTTCGTCACATACAGATTTTGTTGGTGATCAAAACTTCTCTCTTCAAGAGAATCTGATTTATTGCCTGCCCTGGTTTCAAAGTAGCACTAAGACAGAAATGGATGGCAGGGGAAATTACTGCCAGAAAAGTGCCAATATATTAATGCATTTATTCAAAAGACATAACTATCTGGACCTTTTCCAGCATTTCAGTATTTCAGACACAGGATATACTGTATCTAATATAGAAAGATTGCAGCAAATCATTGCCACTGAACTTTGCAGTGAATGGGAATGTACTAAAAATACCCTCCTTCATTTCTTATGATTTGGTATTCAACTTTGTGAATCAAGTAGGCTTCTAGGACTTAGCTATATGCACTGTTATCCCCCTTGTAGCAGGTCTACTCTGTCTGTTCATAGTAATCATCAATGTTTAATTTAAAAGACAGTTGGAACCTGTACAATTCCTCTTAAGAGATACAGAGTACAGTTATATCATTCCCAGCATTGAATTAAAAAAAGGAATCCAACACCAAGTGATGCTGCTTATTCAGTGTACATCAATCATTTCTACAGCTTTCTGAATCTCTCTAATCTGAAATGTTTGAGGCAATTTTGGGTATTACTGTCTCTTCTTGTCATTTAAGAGGCAAAAAGAGAGGTACATATTAATAATCTATTAATGCTACAATATATAAAAGTTAATTTTGCACACCCTGTTATTCTTACCCAGAGTCCTCTAAATGAGGCAGAAAAACTTACTTTTGTTTATACAGTCCCAGAGTACAGATTACTTTACAGCCAAGTAGAAGAAACAAATCACTGCTCTCAGGACAGTGATGTCTGCAATGAATATTGCAGGGCAAACAGAGACAAAAGCCAAAGGTAGGAGTCAGGTTATGGGCAGACTAGGGCTTGGAACGTTTGAGAGATGATCTCTTCATCCTGTCATTTTCAGAGACTCTAAGCAGGAAACAGTCAAGATGTGACAATCTGGGATTTGCCAAAAATGTCATGTAGTCCCACTGAACCCAAATTTCTGAGAGCTCAAATAACAGTCAGTATTTTTACAGTAAGAAATAAAAAGAGCAACGAAATCAGTTGCAGTGCAGCTTCCCACATTGTCCATCTGCCTTTTTTTCCCCTGAAATATTAAGACTTTTTTCCCAGGAATCATGGTAAAATAAATAAATATGTATAAATACTGTATACTTTATTAAAAGGCTGCTTTTCCTATTGACATTGAATGCCTTCATTTATGCACTTTATGTTGAATTGAGTGTTAAAACGCCACATTTCTCCATTATGATATTTTTGCTAGTTAAATCAGTTTCTCATCAGAACTTCAATTAAAATGTCTTCTGTTTTTCACAGACTTGCTTTCTTATAAATTTCTGCTCTTAGGGCTAGGATAAAATGTAGATTTCCTCCTGTGGTTTTTGTTTAGCTGTTAGTGAGCTGTTATAGCTACTTTCTAATTTTTAACTAGAAAAAAAATAAACCAACCTAGGAAACATGTCCTTGAACATGAGGACAAGGTAAATGTTTGGTCTACTGGTAATAATACTGCATAAACTTTTAAATTTGTACACTTTGTTAATGAATGCTTTCAGGGTGTTTTGGTCCAGTTTTGCTATCATTTTGCATTTTGTGTCCCTCAGGCCTAATATGGTCACTGTGATTCCATCTCTGCAAAGCAAAATAGTAACATAATCAAGACAGGTGGTCTTTATCATAACTGTATTTTTTAAATAAACTGGATGAAATCCATCCATGGTTGCCAACTTGCATTTGCTTCTCCCTCCTGTCTCAGTGACTATTCACTGGGGAATTATCAAGGTCTAGCCTGCTTGTCCTATCTCAGCTTCTCTATATGTATGGTCAATTAACATGTCCAGTTTCTAAATGCATTTACAGTAGAAATTGTGCTTTTGCAGTCCCTGTATACCCTCTCCAAGCATACCTTGCCTATGAAAGATAAATCTTCACATACATGCAACAAACTATCAGCAAAAGCAATCAGGGGACCCACACATACCAGCCATTAGAAAGTTATCTTCACATTTTGTACACTGTAGCAGTTCAAAAGATTCAGAAACAGGAAAACTTCCTGATATAATTCCTACAAGTATTACTTTTCAAGACTTAGTGTATTATAAGCCAGGTGTTCTAGGTATGACCTTCATTTAGCTTATGCAATACTTTCAGAAATACGACTCGATCTTGAGACTGAGATGGGCTCACCTGATTTCAGGATTAGCAAAATGATGGCAAATGTCCTGACAAGCTGCAGTTAATGAAAGTGTACCATGAAGGCCTTGCTTCATACTTTTATGCCTCGTCCAGGGAAACATGAGTTGTGTTTCCAAAGCTTCACATGGAGTTACCTGGGCCCAGGTGCATGCATCAGTTTTCTGTTGATCACTGGGGGGTTTGTACAGCTAATTATATATTTATATGTGAATAAAGCTAAAAAGTAACTAAATACAACCACAAGATTTCTCCTTCCTTGTCCTTACTCCTAAACTTCCCTCAGAATTTAAAAAATATTAAAAGGACATATTCTAGTAGTCAGTTTTAAATTAAATTTGAAAAAAAAAATCAGATATACTTTAGTTTATAAAGAGTAAATAAAAAAATGCATGGTAACTGAAATTATAATGAAAAAACAAGGTAAGTAAACAGTCAAACATGACAAAAGTCCAACAAATATTATTACACTCATTAATATAAAAAGCACTTGAGTAAACTAATCTGTCTGTAAATCTAAATATTAACAATCCTATTTGCAGAGACTTTGAAAAGAGAAGGAATCCTTTCTTCATTCAGTTAAACAAATATCTACTTTTATTTGGTCACCTCTGATTGACATTTATATGTTGCTACTGAAAGACCACAAAAATACTGAATGGTACACAAATAATTTCACATGGCTTGACCTCTTTTTCTTCTTCCCATGCCAAGTAGAGCAAAGTTTTCATATCAATCAGAATAAACCCTACAGCAAATAACTTAATCAAAATCAATTAGGTAAATACATGCAGTGCTGGCACAGAAGATTATCAAAACAGCTGTGATGGTGCCAATGGGACATATATGTGTACATATTTTATAAAGCATGTCTTTAGCATGACTAAACGCAAAACCTGTTGACATGATATCAAGTTACTCTTAGAATGTTGAAGCCAATTGTAAATTAATCATAATCTCATGAGATAAGCTTGCAAACAGCACTTGCAAGGAACTTAGAATAGTTTATATTATTTTTTAGCTATTCATTTAAGTAGCTTCACTTGAGTCTTTAAACTTCTGATTCTTGAAAATCAGCAAGAAAACGTTTGGGGTTTTTTTAGTCATATCATTGTAGGCAGAAAAGTTTGACCCATATGAAGAATTGTTGCAATATGTCTTCATTTAACCCATTGGCATTTCTTAGATTGACCAATGACAGGTAGCAATGGCAGAAGAGATCCAGAGGGAAAGGTGCTCTCTTATTAGAGAAGGTGATACATTTAGAAAAGGTGGACAAGGTTTTCAATTCCTGAATCTTTCCATCAAGCCCTAAAACTTATATTAATGAGAGACTTAGTATAGATCTAGATGGTCCATAGTTTACAGTCTTTGAGAAAAATCAAACCAAGTTTTGTTTCTTTTTAACATCTTTGGCTATAAGGCACAAAACTAATGTAGAAGCTCAATTCACAACCAAAGCTGTGCTCTGCCTTTAGCTTCAGGGAAAGTAGTTCTTCTTCTAGCCCCCAAATTATTTGTAAAACTAACAAAGGGGAAGAAAAAAGAGAAACAATTATTCTGTGCAAGACTATCCTAAACACTCTTTCAACTAATGAGAACAATCAAGAGACACAGTCCACTAATAAATAAGTAAATAAACTATCCAGAAACACAAACAGATCACAGTTATATAGCTAAAAGATTAATTGCCATTGTAAGTTCATAGAGAAACTGCATTTCAGAGTGAGGAACAGTAATTAAAATAACAGTTTGTTCTAATGATAGAGGCACTATGTTCAATCCATGAATTTTAAGGCATAATTGCCATTCATAGAACACACTCTGTTATTAATAGTATGCTTATTTAAAACAAAACAAAAAAAAAATCAAATTGTTAAAGACTTTCATTAAGGATTATCAAAGGACAAAAAATGCTACGAAATGATGGTGATTGAGAAGAAAAGATCCTATTCTACAGCAGGAATAAGACATATTTTCTAGTGTCCTACATCTTCATCTTATCATATAAAAATACTCAATGCTAGAAAAGGAAGAACAATGCTGGACTCCAGAAACTATGGGTGTGCAAAAGTCACTCTGTTGCAATGATTGGCTTTGCATATTGGATAGAAACCAGAGAACTGATCAGAGAAACTGATTTAATATAAGGAACAATGCACTGTACTACACATTCATATACTATAGAGAAACTTATGGTTGTAGTTGCAACATGACAAAATAATAAATAAATCAACTCTATGTAAATTTGATTTCTCTTTGTAATAAAGAAAAATACTGGGTATGCAGGAATACCTTATTTCCAGAAAATTAGAGACAAAATAAAATATACTTTTCCAGAAAAGTACAAAAAGTGTTTTGCTGACAGGAAAACAAATGTAGAGAAGAAACAAAAAAGCCTGTCAAATAATCTCTGCTTTCTGGGATTACTTGGTACAGCAAGCACCTACAGTATTATTGCATTGAAAAATCTGTTCACTGGAGTTAAATTGTTCATAAAATCAAAACTGGACTCAAGTTTAACCATAAAAGCCAAGCTCCATTTCTTTTAGTTCAAAACAGAACTTGTGGCTTAAAATATTCAAACTCTGCAGATACACTCCTTCATACAATCAGGTTCAGAGTTCCAGAAAAAAAAAAAATCCATGTAAAAAGAGAATTTCAGCAGATAAGGAACTGCTGATGCAAGAAAAGACACAATTATGCACAAATTTTGTCAAGTAGAAAAAACCCAATCACAACTCATCTCACTGCACATGACTTCCACACCTGTTTCTTCAAAAGGCAATCTTAAGGCTTATTTAAACCACAAATTTGTGTTTGAATGCACACAAACTGACACAAATTTGTAAATATAAACAATTTAATCTTCCAGACTTGCACAGACATATCTGTAAGCTCAATAAGTTCAGTAAGTAAATATAATTATGCTTTGTCACTGAAACTGTACTCAAGTGAGTACAAAGCAAACATCAATGATTCAATCCATTTTATTTTACACCTTTCTAGAAGGTCCAGTCTGATGTTTCTGGCCTTCTGAAATGCTTCTTCATACATAACCTTCAAAACTGACTCTAGAACTGTGGCACTACCAAAAAGCAAGTGCACAATAACAGTAGATATGATAAAATAAAGACTACATGGGGAAGGAAGAAACATCAATTTGAAATCCGAACAGAAATGTGACTGTAAAGGTATTCTAATCAAGGGGCATAACTTGAGTGGTGTTTCTGGTTGGTAATGTTTGGTTTTGGTTTATTATTATACCAAAAGAATTTAGTACTTTTTTCAAGTCCATACTGCTCTGTGGTTTTTGTTGGTTGGTTGGTTGCTTGCTTGCTTTTTTTGTGGAGGGAGTTGTGTTTTGTTTTTGTACTGATGCATCTTTTAATTTACTGATCCATAAGTTCATCCTAGCATAACTTGATCTTGGGTTCCTTTGCTGTTGGAATAAAGACTGTCCCTCCAAAATTCTTACTCATTTTGACAAAATGACATCTCTCTCCCCACTCTCAGACTAACTTCAGATGTATTCTATTCCTTTAAACACATTCTTCCCATGTCACTCAACTTAAACTCAGAGAGATTAAATATTCAGTATCCCTGTAAAGCAAGACAGGGACCTTTCAAATTACAGTGTCAGTCCAACTGAGGGAGCATATATAACATCTGGGCAGGGTCTCCAATTTATTTTAAAGGACCAGAAATGGAAGTTGCAAAAAGGTTAAGTATTCATATGGGATGCTGTTTAGATTTCCCACAATTTATTTCTAACTCTCCAGATTCTCTCACTAAAATCTCTCCTTTGCAACCCTTACGGATGCCGCAAAATAGACGTAGTAATTCAGCTGTCATGACTGTTCTCACACTTCAAATGGAGACAATATCTCTCTTATGCATCCACCCTTGTTGGGAAAAGCTGCTATAGGACTGCCTACAATAGGGAGACTTAAGCCAGATCCAAATTAGCTGGTATATTTACACAGAATAATTTAGTGCCTTACCTTTATACTTGTTCAAATCCCAGAAGTAATATAGCCATCTGTGCCAGCTAGAGAGAACAAGTTCAGATGGGCCTGTATAACATGACTAAAAAACCACTACATAGCCACTGTGTGCCTCCATTAGAGATGGAGAAGTAGAACGTATCTGCTGCCCAAAAAGTGTGCTGCCTGGAAGAACAGAAAACCTTGGAAGCACAACACAAGTTAGACAGAACAGGACGTCACAGAAAAGAGTTTAGGGATACGATGCCAGAGCAGGAGTTCAAGCACATCTTTAGGCTCTATTTCCATAAGAAAGCAGTGACATAGATCAGATTTTTTGCATACTCCGTATTCATCATCTGCCTTTTAATCAAAACTTCCTTAGGCAAGGAATGCCCATGTCTGAAATTGAGATGTGACCTTCAGTAAAAATAAGGCATGACAGTTGAATTTGGAAGTCAGTGACCCAAAGCCTCTCTAGTGCTCTGCTCATGTCTATCAACATTTTTCAATGGTAAGACAAACCTATCAGTGCACAGGACCTGAATGCATCACAGCTAGGAAGGTATGAGAATATTAGTGTCAGGTCCACTCAGCTAAGGAAGCTCTGTCTGTGGAAGATTAAGAGAAAACCAAAAGGTCAAAGAATCATGTCACTTCCTAACATCTCCTGTGCAGGAAGGCAGCAGATTTGAAACTGATCATGTGACATTGCAGCATGAGAGAAATGTGATCTCGGCCCTAAAAAGACCATGTATGCAAGTGAACTCTTCTTTCCAGCTTTTGTAGCCAGCTGTATATTTTAGAAGCATTTTGACTGACATTATGTTTGTATGTCAATATAAAAATAATTTCTAAATATATCTAATTCATCAGCTTTTATTCCCATAGAGTTTAAAACCAACAATCAAATGTAATAATTACCATACCCCTTCGGCTAGTTTTAGTGAGTAGAAATATTAAAAAATGCTTACAGAGAACCTTTTGATTATATCAGCTGAAGTATAATTGCAGTAGAGTATAGAAGAAGCCCAGCTGTGGAAGGTTGTGCTCTACTTATGCTATATAGTTTTCCCATATGCAAAACAGTCAATATAACTCTTTAATTGTTTTAAAAAGTGTCATTACAGTTACAGATAAAGGAATGCACAGTGTATTAGTTATCAATGCTTTATTATTGAAAACAAAATTGAAATTCTCTTATCTGGCACATAAACAATTATTTCTACAAAAAGGAAAGCCTACAAATCTGATAATTTATACAAATAACAGTTTTTCAAAAAATAAATTTTTAATTTAGTAAACTTGTTTTGTGCTCTTTTTTTTTTTTTTTTTTTTTTTTTTCTTGTTTGCAATAATCCCCCATAAATCAGGGAGCAGAGTGACGTATTTTACACAACTTTTATATTATTCCCAAAAAACGC
>JAAGNO010010062.1:35670-48932 GCA_033439905.1 Ceryle rudis | reverse complement strand
CGTGTCCTTTTGTTCTTTTTTTAATAAAGAAACAAACAAGTACTGTTAATGCAAGCATGACACTGTATCACAGGAGTGCTCCCTCCTTCCCCCTTTTGTGCAATGAATAAAAATTACTAAACAAGAAAGAGTACAAGTTGAAGGAGACATATAACATAGTGAATGGTTAAGACCAAAATGCCATCGAAGTTTGATGGCTGTTGAGCAAATAAAGCTGCAGAATACCACAGTTTTATATTGAGTTCAGTTATAGTTACTATCTAAATTATTTCTATACTTTTTTTCCAGAAAGTCAGTAAAGCAGGAGAGTAAGTTCAAGCTATCACTGTACTCTAACACTGGTTTCAATGATAAAGTAGAAATTCAGCTTTTGACCCTTGGAATTTTGCTTTTCCAGCCATAACATTATTTGAGAAAAACGAAACACTCCACAAAACCAAACAATTTGGCCTTTCTAGTAGGCCAGCTGTAAACTTAGCAATGCATGGTATTTTAGGAGCAAGAGGAAAGAAAAGGAAACACACACTACTACAATTTTTTACTACACTGACTTTGAAACAGCTGCTCCCCAATCTACTTCAATACAGATTAAAATCCAAGTGTAAGCTAGAGAGGACCAAAAAGGTAGAGTATAACTCGGGTGTCTCCATTCCCTTTAGGTACACATACTAACCACAAAAAAAATGCAAGGAAAAACAAAAGAAATAGCAACACTTACAGACTGTTGTGTTAATGGCACGTAACATTGCTGCAGTCAAATAATAAATAAATAAATACAAGCAAAGCATTCTTCTCTACAGTTTTGTTGGAATGGTGCTCAAAGGTGAAAATGCAAAAAACTAAAAAAAACCAAGAAACTGAATGTTTTCTCAGTAATATAGAGCTTTTAACAAAAGATCCTGAAGACGTTTCAGTTCAAGGTGCTCTACCAGTTTAACATAGCTACCATTATGAAAACAACACTGAAGCAGATACCAACAGGTCATTAAATGAAAGAGTAAATTTTCTTACAAGCAATAATACTTATTCCAAAGAAAGAAAGCAGTTAACAAATGGCCTGGAAAAAGCTGACTAAAGCTTCAATACACTGCAATTTAAAATAAATTATTTTTACATTTAAAAGCTGAAGACTAAAAGAGTAACTAAGCCAAATCATTCTGAAATAGAAATAAGTTGAATGTCACCAAAAGCATATTTAGATATTGGACAGCACTGGTGCTAGCACATGTTAGAATACAAACAGAATGCTAATATTTGGTTAGAATTAGAATATATAATATCTTTTAAAACACCACCACTATGAAAAGTAACTGGCAATCACCTCTACAGATTTCTCTCGATCTACACTGTTTTAAGCATGACCTAGTCCGATTCCTTCAGTTACTTACTAACCTCACTAATGTCTAACATTCCCTTTTCTCTGAGTTGCTCATGAAGTCTCATTTGTAGCATACAAAAGCACTAATATGTTCAAATCTCCCTTGGCCAAGTTATTGCAAAAATATTGTATGCGGAGTACAGTTTAAAGTTGGTCTTACCTGACAGCAATGCAAAGAGAGTCAAATACATTGTTCTATAATATCTTTTTTTTTTTTCCTTAAAATGTGAGTCTGATGACAGTCATTTGATATCAGGGCAAACATCAGTCTTGCTTGTATTGCTAAATCACATCTGTGGAATTTTTATATTTTTTTTTACCACTCTACATACACAGCTTATGTAGAATATGGGTAGTTTCTTGCTCATTCTGTCTAGCCCACAGCCATTTGACTGTGTCTCTCAAGAAAACTGCATTAAAGTTATGAAGCTGAAATAATATGCATATTCTCAGTAAACAATTTTGAATGCTGTCATCTAACCACAAGTGACAGGTTAGAATAAGATTGGCCATTAATTGGTAAGCAAGTGGTTCTAAAGTGAGATACAGCAGCATTAAGACAAACTGCAAACCACACTGGAGTTAGTATACATTTTAATGAGTTACAGTATCAGCAAAATACTTTAACCTACTATTACCACTTTTACTCCCACATGGCTTAATGTATACTGTACAGCTTCCCTTAGTATGCTATGACAGTATACATTTCAAGTACCCACCCTACCAAAAGTGAGAAACATTGGATTTGCAATGATTTATCAAATATGCCAAAACACCTTCTCTCAAGGGCTATGGTCTAAATACATTTGTGGGGTAACAAATCCTTCATGAATATCTTGAAGTCTCCTTTTTTCTATTTATTGAGAAAAAAAAAAAAAAAATTATGCCAAAAAAAGCAGAATAACTTCTCCTAGCAGCAATTAAGACCTCTGATCCTTGCAGTCAAGTCCAATGAATTCTCTGATCAGACAGCTGTGTGGAAGTTCATGGTTTTAATCAATCTGAGAAAAAAAAGTTCAGAGTTTTCATCATCATGTTTTGGATGTCTTCAAACCTTGTTTCTCCATAATATTCCACAATTTGCGAAGATTGGACTGAGTGATAACATCATCAGGTTTAAGTTGAAGAGCAAGGAGGTAGTTTTCTTCAGCCTCTTTCAGTTTACCATTCAGATGGAGAATGGCTCCAAGATTCATCAGGGCAGCTGGGTACTGGTACCAAAAAAAATAGAGAGGGAGAAATATTAGGAAGATTTTAAAATGTTTGGAGACTTTTCATGGAAGCAATTTAGAAATTTAAGCAAATAGAGATAACAAGAAAAAGTTTCTGAACAGCTGCTGTATACTTTTTGTTTTAAAAAGGGCAATCTCTGGTGTCTACAGACATAGATTTCTCTCTCTAATGAGAAAATACAGACTCATAAAGCTTTACATGTGGTAATGTCAACATTGCACAGTTTCCAAGAGAAAAATGAAGAAATACAAGAGCAGATTAAAGACGGGATTTTAATTTTAATTCAGACCAATATTAATAAATAGTTTATAATTGTTGGGAATAGTTAACACACTGGAAATCATCCCTTTTTTCTCTGCGTCTTAATTATAACAATTAGAAAATACAATCTGTTTTCAGATTCTAAGTATGTTCAGGTTTCCTAGGATATCCACTTAGATTCAGGCTGTGGCAATTTTTTCTTAATGAATGACTGAATAAAATTAACAATAGTGAAAACACATGCTATTTTAACAACAAAGATGTGAAAATTTCATAACAAATCCATTAAAAAGCTTCTTAATGCTACTAGCAATTTTCCATCTTTAGCCAAGACAAAATGTTTCTTGTCTTTATTTTTCCATCATTAGATTATTCCATGATGAAATAACAGGTTGTTGAAGATAATTAGACATTTTAGAATGTAGATTTATGAAGCTGAAGAGAACAGTCTAACCTACCTTTTTGCAAGTACCTAAGTTATTCACATGCTAGTGAGAGCACAGTAAAGGCATTTGTGAATACAATACCTTGCATTTCAAAGAAAAAAAGGAAAAAATACTACACAAAGTTCACTATGGTTCTCTCCCTCAAGTCGCTATCATTTCCAATGAGCTTCAGGAACACTCGCTTACAGTCACATAGTTTTGCCTCAGAGGGTGTTTCAAGACACCATTCACCAATGTTCTGATCAAAAAACAATACTCAAAATGTGTAGCCACATGGGAACTCGGATTCAAACTGCTGTATAGGTGTTTCTATGTTTTAGAAGCCCTTCAGTGACAATAATTTCAGGAAAATATGGTAGATAGGAGACCAATAAAATATGCACTAGAGTTGGTGTCCCAGACTGATGTGGTAATGGCAAGTCATTAGGATGGGGATGACATACCTATACTCCAAAACTATGCACTAGCTAGTTAAACTCATTACTCTTTTCCTTCTGGATCAAGCTTCAGAAAAACACCCTGTAATGCTTGTGTCCAAATCTTAAATTTTGTGATTGAAATGTTCAGAAAATTCTCTAGTTCTATATCCTACAAATAGTTAATGTTTTTTCATCTTTCTTCCTGTTTCTTTTCACCTATTAAAACATGCATCACAAAACTCATGAAGAACTGTGACAAATCAAATTTTCAGAACTGGTTTCCAGAGTTTCAAAATTAAGCAAAACAAATGAGTTCAGCCCTCCCTATTGTAAATATCATAATGTTAATGCAGTTGAATCTCAAGATGTTATTTTTAGATTTACCTTTTCTTGCTTTACCCTGACAGATTATTTCGACCACCCCTAAGTCACTTGCTTCATTCTACTAAAAATCAAAATAAAAAAACCATGCTGGATTTTATAAAGTTTTCCCAGTTAAACACGCTCCAAAAGTTCTTCCTCAATCATATTCTATACACAGAAGAAAAACTAAGCCCCTGAAATGTAATCTTTGCTATGGACAACACATGTTGGTAGCCACATTACCAGAGCTCTACTTTTGCAAGTTCCAGTCTTGCATACTGTTTTATGATGGAGTAATACACTTACTCTTTAATTACAGATGTTCTAGGTGCTAACTGATGTAAGTAAAGAATGACTGGAAAACAGCTCCACTGTATACATATGGCTGTATAAATACCCACATATTTTTTATGTATTAATTTTTTTTTAGACATAATACTGAGAAAGTTTTCTTGTAAGTAGGATGGTCCACTCCCACTAATTGTGCCCCTTATTTCTCTAATGAGAGTTCATGAATCAAACAGCTTTTTTCAAGAGCAGTCATTGATACAGGACTATCTTTTCACTTGAAATATAACTATGTGCATATGCTTGTATCTAGAGAAAACTTACAATGGATAAAGATTAAAGAAAAACATGTATTAAATAAGACACACATTAAAATGTGCTCAGGGCCAATTCTACAACATTCACAAATTTACTGTGTGGGAAGTAACACAGTTGTCTCATAGAGCTTCCAGAATTCCTCTCCATTTGCTTCACAAACCCTTGAAAATATGGTATGTGTATGGTACTAATCAAACACTCTAAAGATTGTCATGTATATAAGACTATACACCTAGCTAAGAAAGCTCATCTGACATCATGTCTTTAATTTGGTGTATCACTTCACTACAGCAAGCAACAAAAACATCCAGAAAACAAACAAACTGCACATCTTTTAACTGAATGTGAAATTTCCCAAATTCTACACGTTGTTCCTGATTTCCTGGAGACCGAACAAATTTTAGGCCATTATTGCTCTAAAGAAATGTATCCATGGAAAATATGACCAGATAACTTATTTCATGTAGTGCTGAAAGTTCATTCCATCTCCTTCATGTTCCAAATGAGGAAGTGCACAGGATTTCAGAAAGACTACTCCCTACATTTCTAGGGTATCAGCCACCCTAATATCTATGGTTTATTATAACAGTTGCTAGAATTTTGGTTGTCTGCAAGATTATATATTAGTGCCATTGCTGTCTGACAGCTAGAAATGATGGTCTGAGGACAAGACAGCAAGAGACATTTGTTATATTTTTTCTCCATATATATTGTCTTTTATTAAAGACAGCTGATAAAACTTTTCAGTACATTAACAAAGACAGTCGGCAGCTACTACTGCAATAACATGAGACTTGTAGTCCTGTATAACAAATGACACCACCTACTACTTCAGAGACTTGAAAGGAGAAACAGGCCTGCCTTCATTTCCTTTTAGAGACAGATGCTTTACATCAAAAAAAAAAAAAAAAAAAAAAAAGCTGACTGGCACTTCTATCAGGGTTATAAATGCTCTCTTTTATGGTCTATTGGGAATTATTCCCTTTATTAGCATTTTTATTGTGGTCTGCTTGTTTCTTTAGTGCTTTTTGTGAGGGAGAAAGGGTAGGTGCTTGTGCTTTTTGCAGCAAGTAGAGAGTTTTGGTTAGGGATCTGTGACAAGTAACAAGGGGAAGAGTCCTTGTACATTTTCACACCCCTGTGACATTGTGGGGAGGAGAGGAGATGAATAAGGGAGTAGTTAATGAATAACAAAATAGAAAAAGTATACATTTAATTACATGAGGTGTTTTTTGTTTGCATTGATAACGATTCTGTCAAACTTCCTCTATAGTTCCAAAGTAAAAGAGAGCCTTGCGACATGCAAAAATTTTAACATAAATTGAAGTCCTCTGTAAAAATAGAGAACTATGGAATCTCCAAATAATTCTAACAATTCTGAATAGTATTTTGGGATTACACTAATGTAACCAAGTACAGTATTGAACTCAAAATGAATCTTAATGACACAGAAGATGGACTGAAAAAGTATGAACAAACACCAGCCCAAACACAAGCAATGAAATCTGAAATGTCTTCAAAGCTCTGCTTAGAGATTACATTCTCTGCTCAATACTACAGAGGTCAGGGCAGCAGATTCTGAGACTAAAGCGTATTTTGTTGCTGCCAGGGTACTTATAAGGAACATCATGCCAATTTTTACTCCATTTGAATCACAAGTGCAAGCTACTTCTCAGTCATTTTAAAAGGACACTGTAAAGATGTGGCCAATATTCATCTTGCTTTTAAAGAATTACTGTAGTGTGTGATCTTGTAGATGTTTCAAAACAACCCTGGGACTGTTTAATGAATACTGTAGCCAGCATGGCCAATCTATCAGAAACACAGAGCCTAAGTGTTCTGGTTTAAAACAGTGCAATTAAGGATGCATATTCTTTTAACGACTCCTGTTGAATGAAGTCCATACTTAAAGTAGGACACAAAAAGTCATTCATGTGTAAATATTTCATACCAGCACTTCTAGTAAAATATGAGTGAAGAGTTCAGATATTTCTCTTTGAAAACTGAAGATACATAGGAGGTACAAAGACTGAGTAGGGAAGCAGCAGACTATTCATTGTAAAATGGCTCACTAAGCATGAGAGCAAAGCATGGTAGACTGCTTCACCTTATCAGTGACCACAGGATAATGTGCTGTCATGCCTTTTTTATCCTCCTACAGTGACGGCAAGATTCTTCACTTGAACTTTTATTACTAGCGTTATTGTTGTAGCACAGCATAGTATTTTTTAAGCAATCAAAATGTCAACAGTTTCTTTTTTATTGTTAAAGATAAATGTGGACAACAGAATCATTTCAGGGATGGCATTCACCTTTGACAGACCTCACAAGTCCTGAGTAAAACAATGACATAGTTGCTCCAAGACGTAAGCATACTACCTAAAAGCATGGAGGAGGGAGGAGAAGGTAGGAGAAGAAGTGGGAGCGGGGGACATGCAGTAAGATGGTTGCTGCCAACTGGATCTTACTCTCCAATGCAGTACATTGACAACACTGTAAGTTCAGCAGTGACATATGGAAGTAGAGCTTTTTATAGGAATGATCGAGTGTTGACAGATACGCCAAGTGCTAGTTATTCCTTCCAGAGACTCCTGTTTCTACCTGCTTCTCTATGCTATAAAGCTTCTTAAGAACTTCTGTTTGCATATGCTATGTCTGGTATTTTGTTCCAAACAGCACACAAATCATAACTAAGACACTGATCTCTAGTGAGATGACAAGAGTAAATTGTCTAGGAATAGATAACTTGGTGCAAAAAGTATTCTGGAACAAGATGACAGGATGTATAGCAAAATATTATGGATCAGAGAATAAAAAAAAGCATAAAATTAAGAGTAGAGAGGGATTTCCTGTGTTCAGGCCAGATAGCAAAGCATTCAGTTCTGCTAGAAAATAACAACAACAGCAAAAAATCAGCAAAAAATTTGTGCAAACTCTTAAAATCGAAGAATGCTCTGCAACTTTTCCTCCAAGATGGTTAAGTATATTATTCAAACTGCCAGTTTACTCATGAATAATTTTGGTAAGTATGCTTTTGTGTCGACAACAGCTTTCAGCTTAGTGAAGAGAGGAAATGGAGAGAAAAACATTCTCCCTGCAAGTACTAATTTAAATAAATATTGCAAAGAGCAGTTTCCATGGTTGTACTAGGCAGACCTAAACATCTCTGCTGCAAAGGGAGCTTGCATCCCAATCTAATTACCTTGAGACTGACTAACATACATAGCCATATAAATCTGACTAACCACAAATGTAGGCTCCAGAGGTGAGTGTATCCTTGGATTCAGTCATCATCTTTAAGAGTACTACATTGTTAATGCTGATAGAGAACAATCTTAATTACTATTTACTAATATGTCATTAAACAGAAAGAGACTTCATTTAGTGTTCAGTTTCTATCTCGTTCACCATACTAAGAATCTATCAATCTCCAGGGAAGATGAACAACCTTCAGGAAAAAAAAAAAAAAGGAAAAGAAAAAAAAAGACACAGAAAAATAAACCACATGAAAAATGAAGTAGATAGGAAAGAAATAGTTTCTGTTGAAAACTACTTCTGTAATGTCCTCTGGTTAGGATAGTATATCAAGATAGTATATTAAGCTAATAGGCAGACAAACAGCACGAGTTAATACCTGGTCACCTTAACAATAGATGATACTATAAAAACATTAGGTCATTTACCATTTTTTTTTTTACTTTTTAAAAATAATTTTATATCTCATCTGGGCATTCAAAGCAGATGACACTTTAACCTGTCTGGTAAAAGGAGTATATACACGGAAACTGTTTGTATGCATCTAATGTTGTGTACTTTCAAACACCAGTAACTACCTGGTCTAACATTGCAAACTGCAGGATATGTACATTTAAAACCAGAAATTGAAAAGTGAAGGAAAGGTTTTCAGCCATTTTTTTTATATTTATGAGTGGCAGATGTTGGGGGTTTCATCCAGAAACACACCATGAAATTATTTAGTTTGCCTGTTGATTTAGACATCAACATCATTAAGGAAACCCACAGCTGTGGGTCAAGGAACAGTTCTAGATTTTACATGGGAAGGAAGCATCAAGCAGTCTATTTTGTTTCCCAAATTATCACATCAATAGGGGACAGTTTAGCATCAATGTTCTCCAGCCAGTGGAGATTTTTTCCCTTAACATCTTTTTCATCTTAACCTTCAGAGAGTGCTCAGATTTTTAAAAACATAGTGATCCAAAACCAAACAAGCATATATAGAGCTATGCTACATCTTGCTGATGAAAAGCTATCTACCATTGGCCTTTACATAAATTCAGAGTATACTGTTTTATAGATCAGCAAGTTAAAAAAAAAGCATGTGTTACAACTGGCAAAGGTTGCAGATCATAACAGCAGCTGAAAAAGTACCACAAAAATGTAATTCCTGTGTATCTAGACTTTTCCCCTCAATGGCCATGCATCATTTGCTTTGGTTTATGCTTAAAAAACCTCCTAGTAATCACTCTTAGTTTATACAGAAACTATGATGGACATTTTTAGATAACATACTTATATTACCGTAACAAAACTAAACGGGAACATATTTTATGAGTATTTAATATTATGGCTATATAAAAAAAAAAAAAAAACCAAAACAAAACAACAAAAACAGAACACCAGGCCTCAAAGTGTTTCAAATTAAAATTCTTAGCTTTCCAGCTCAAATGTTGTCATCAGCATAGGACATGATAACCTTACCCATTTTTTCTACTATTTTAGGATTTAATTAAAAAAAAATAATAATCGTCAAATTACATAGTTCTTGTTTATGGAAATCCAACTCTGCTCTGGTGTCTGCAATTTGATAATTTTTCTACATAGCTATGATTATGGTATAAAACATTTAACAACTTCTTTACCTATCTAACACAAGTACACTGTGTGCTAGTAGGAGCTTTGCAGTTCCAGCAAGTGAGAAACTTGCTGAATAGAAATATCTTCTGTACTATCATACTGCCAAATAAATTGCTCAAAAACTTTCAGTAACAGAATTTTGACCTATTCAGAAAAAGTTTTTTAAAAATTAATCTGTAAATCTGTAAAAACACAATCTGTAAATGTCTTTTTGCATACACTTACTTTCTAAAGCTTGGAAACTGGAAAAATAAATGCGTTTGTGTTACTGCCTAAAGATAAACCCCACTTATAATTGAAAAGAAATGTGAAGTGTTAAAAGAAAAAGGAATGTACTCTACTTCACCCAGCAGCACACATGCAAGGCTGATTAGAACAGCTGTCCATATTAACATAATCAAAACTAACTAATCTTCAGAGAAAACTCTGAATTTACAGATCATCGGAGATTATTATCAAAATTATAGTCAAGAGTATATACTACTAGCATTTTTTAAATTAAATAATTAATGTCACTGAAAAATAAAAATGCCTGCTGAGAATGAATGCCTCATTCACCTAGGCCATGCATTGCCCAGAATCTGATCAAATTCATCAGTATGAAAAGGTCGTATAGATTTTCAAGATGTTACAGACATATGACACAGTGCATTAGAGCTCCCATTTTTGAGTAGAATAGCCAACTACTGAAATTTCAGAAAGAGGAAGTGTTCACTTCTGGCCTTGAAAATTTAGTTAAGTTCTACTTAAGGGAACCTCAAAATCACAAGATTTCCAGTATTTTGACTCAAGATGTTTGGATGATCATTAAGTATCAAACAAGGATTTGCACCTTTGGCTGACAAGTGTAGACTGCAGAATTAAATGCTTGAGAACCAGATTAATATTGATATTGCTATACGCTTTCCAAAATTATGTATTTGCAGTTGTAAAGTATAGCTTTCATGCACATTGTGTAAACTATTATGCAATTTGACATACTTGCTCTGAGCACAAAGAATGAGAATCTTGCTAGTTTGTTCATGGCTTATATCATGCAAAATCACTATTAAGACAGCCCACAGAAAAAGTGTGATATTAGTGCATTACAAAAACAGGAAAAAAACCCCAAACACTAGGAAATTACGAGGCATTGTAGGATATTTTAGGATGAATTTCAGCCTTCATTCCACATCTCCATTGACACGCTTTTTTTGGCTAACTTTCCCTATACAATAGAAGGAACCATTATTCCTCTATTGGTAATAATTTCACTGGCAGGAAAGTATATCACAAAGTGATACAATTTCCATAACAGCATGCTTTATAAATAGCATCTGAAGGTATTTTCAAATTGGTTAATAAAACCCAGCTTCAGCATGTGGAAATGTTACCAAGGCGATTTTGCAAATAAAAACTAACTCCATAAATTTGTAAATAGGTAACAGAACTCCTGACGTGATGTATCTTTCAAGGAAACTACATTTTCATTACAGAGTAGACACAACTGAAAACACTTGCAAAAATCTTGTTTCTAAATATTTTATTTTCTGAAATTTCTGCATGGAAAACCTTAAAGTATTTGCATCTCAATGTTTGTTTTGTTTTGTTTTTTCTTTCCTTGTTCATTTTCATCTGTCTCCTATCACTTCCATGCTTGTTGCATAGCACAAAATGGTTATGCCCACACTCTGTCTTAACTTTGGTTTTACCGACAGGATTATGAAGCAGCTGAGAAAAGAGGTGCATACTATTGATCCTTTGCAAAATGCCAAATTACACTGCACTGTGTTATTCATAAGAATTCATGCCATTTTTTGTCAGCCAGTAACCTGCAGGTGTTCCCTATTAGTATTTCACAATTAAATTTACAGTACATATTAAAATTATTAACTTCCAGAATAAATGCAAGAATTAAATTTTGATTCTTGTAGTTTAAAGCTTTTAAGGCTGCAGTTTCTAAAATTTGGCCTTTTGATCACTAATAGTAAGACCACTGGGCACTAATTGCTCACTAGGCTTTTACAAGTTTGTAAAATAATAAAATAAGGGCAGACTTATTTACAACATCTGATCAGTGATGAATATGTTTACAGTGCCTTGTAAACAATCAATTTCAATAACAGCAAGACATATTCTGTGGTAGATCTACACATCCTGCTCTGAAAGGTTGCACTTGATACTCCATATGCCTATAACTGCTGTTTATTAAATGGAAACTTTCTGTGTTCTTCAAACTACTTTTTAAGATATGGACATGTAAAGCTGTGGATAACATTTCCCTTTTTAAAAAATTTTAATTAACTATTTCTGAAGGCTCAAGAGGACAACTAATACTTGCAGGACTAACACCAAGAAATCCAAGTTCAATTCCTGTCTCTGAAATTAAATCTCAAGAAATACTCAGTGAAGCCAGATGCTTGCTCTAAACTGCACCAGAAAAAAGCCGTCCATGACTGGAACAAACTATAATCCAGGGCCACTAGAATTGTTATGCAGGTCTGTAGTCAGTGGCTTGGGTTAATTTGTCCTCTCATATATTTTCACCAGGCATACCACCCATTCTATATGAACACCACAGTATTCTACAGAAATTAACTTTTGGTCCCACCTAACAGTAATCTTTTTGTTAAATTTCATTTTTCCCCTTAAATCAAAAGGTTTGCTTCCTGTGCAATTTCCATAATCTCTGTTCAGAAAGCATTTTCTTCCTATATTGTGGGTAAAATATCCAATTTGTGAACTGATCAGCTAAAGCCCCCATCAATGCAGCTATCAGAACAGATTTTTTTCAAACAGAATTAATGAAGGATCATGTATTGATCTTTCAAAAATGGTAAAAATTAAGTCTGATCATTTTAAGTATATTTAAATGCAGTCAGAATGAGAAGAAATTAATTAGAACTACTGAGTTACAATAAAACTCCAGCAAATAACTCCAACATAAATATATCAATCATTTACCCAATAGAATTTAAGAGACATAGAGCAAACCTTCATATGGAATTTAATTTAGGGTTTTATTGTGGATTTCTGTTTTTACTGTTTGTTATATTGGAAAAGATTTCTATTTTCTTTCACAGTTTAATTGTTTTCAGAGAGTTTAAAGCAGCCCAATGCTGAGGCAACTGGCACTGTTACAAATCATAATGTCACATTAAAGTTACCTACTGTTAAAGGAAGACAATCTTTACTGAAGCACCTGAAGAATTAGTAAAACTGTCTCAGTTTAGTAGTAGAGCTGTTCATTATATGTGTCCTGGTTTGAGAGAGAAGAGAATTAATCCTATTCAGTGATTTTACTTTTTGGCTCAGTTCTTCTGACTAACTGCACTTTCTGAAGTCAGCAGCCTGTTTTCACAGTCATGTCTGCTGCTAGCAGTGATAACACCCCATGTTTAGTTACTACCGAGGACTGGTGGGCAGACCAAGGCCACTGCTGCATCTTGTGTACCACACTGGGGGGTGCAGGAAAGTGAAAGGCCACACCTGCAAGGAGGAGCAGACAGGGCAGGTGACCCCAAACTGACCAACGAGGTATTCCAGCCCATATACGTTATGTTGGGTATAAAAGCTGAGGGATCTGGAGGGTCTAACTCTCTCTAGGGGCTCCTGAGCTCTTCTGCCCTCTTGGACTGCTTTGCCAGCTTTGCTTGGCTTGGCTCAGGTCCTCTTTTGGTTCCTTCCTTGGAGCATCCAAGG
>JAAGNO010010062.1:0-18077 GCA_033439905.1 Ceryle rudis | reverse complement strand
AGTGATGAGTGGACCAGGTTCATTTCTTTTGAAATGGAGTGGGCTGTGGGCCTTTGAGTCCTAGTGGGTTTGGTCCAGTTGTGACTTGACCTCTTAAGTAGATCTGCATGGTTCCCTTCTTGCCATTTTTTCTTCTTTCTGATTCATAAGCATTTCTCTCACCTGTTAGGTGTTTCTGTTAGCATACCCTGTAGTTAAGTAGCTTGTATCAGATTACCCATCAAGACTCATATATTCATAAGACAATGGTTTTGCACAAAGTTCAGATGTTCATGTAACTGGCATATGAAAAAGGAAAAAGGAGGGATTTATATCTCTTCAGCTTTTCCTCTAGTTCTCTCTTTCAGACATCTTCAACATGAGCTTGAGAAACATTGCTTTAAAACTAAATCCACTGAAATCCAAAGCCAGCAAACTACCTATACAAAACTAACTATAACACTAGCTTGATCAGAGAAATATACTGTGGTGGTATTAACCAAGGAGCAGCCATGAATCTGCTCACGTTTCTCCAAATTTTCATGTGATCAAATAAACTGACTCTTGCACTAAAGCACATCTAAGAATAGCTTTGGCTTAAGGCTTGAATTAAAGCACATCATAATACAAATGTAAGCCTCTTAAGTTACAGCATATTGACAGTTTTTCCTGACAGCTCCAAAAAAGTCAAAAACGTAAGAGGTCAAAAAGAACATCTGTACATCCCGGGAATACAAATTGCAAGTGTGTGCATCCATGTGCACTGGGAAGAAAATCTTCAGTTCATTTGTTCCTGCTACTCCATCAACACACTGTTGTGTCCCAACTGACCACTCTTTACATTTGGCTGTTCCATGACATATGTGTTTCTTAGGGCTAATGCCAACTATTTTATGCTCTGTTCTAACATCTTCATGATGAGAAAGAAAGTAAACTTTAAGATTTACATGCAAAATAAGGATGTATTTCCCCATAGTTTAACACTTGGCACATAGGATGTAGATTGTACCTGTGACAAGGTGCTAAAACAAATTAATGAGATAAAGCTTAGTGTTCACTAGAGATTCCTGTATAACATTTGGAATGACCTTAGCAACATGCACTATAGAATCCTGATCAATACAAGAAATAGGTGGAAGGAAAAAGGGAAAGAAATGGAAAAATAAAAGAAAGGAAAAAGGGAAAGAAAGAAAAGCAAGGATAATTTATTTCAATTTTCTCAAAGTCCTTTGCCTGAAGTGATGAGTTTCTGAGGTCATCAGTACTACATAGACAAATAGGACAAGCAGAAGTAAACCATGGCTTTCTCATAGCTACATTCATTTAAACATGGACTAGTATCACTGAATTTGGTGAAATGATCAGAAGTTATACAAACAAAAGAAAAGGTTTCACCCGCATTCAGCAGAGCTCTCTGTGTATAAAATACTCCATGAAAGAAACCTAGTGACTATACAGAACTTTCTCAAGTCTACATCCCTTCAGCATCACATTTTACTATGCTGGTATTCCAAACATTGACTATATTTTGCCATTTAGCTCTAATCTGCAGAGCAGAATCTTGCTCATATTGCAATAATGATCTCTGCACAAGGACATGGAAAACACTTCTTTTACTTGTGGCAAAATAAAGGAAAAACTTGCTAAAGTTTTTGGAGAATAATCTTAATTAGGAAGGAACACACAGTTTTGATATTGTAGACTGATAATGAAGATGTCAATGCATCAGAGATGAATGATGACCTGAATAACCTTGTTTTTGGATTATAGGGCACTTGAATATGACACAGAAGGAATATTGCAGGAAAAGGCAGGCAAATGATGAAGTAATGAAAGATAAAAAGAAACAAGTGCAGACCTGTAATAAAATATAAGCAATCATAACTTCAATAGCTGGGATGAACTGTTGAGATGTACCTCTGAATTTGTACAGAAATAAGATTTCCTAATAACTAAGGACAGATTTCTTAATCACAGAAGCTGGAAATGGCTTGAACAGGATTTGAAGAAACAATCTGCTGCAACTTTTCCTCATTATCTTGAGATACCAACTATACTTATATCTAATTGAAATAATGGAGCTTATGTGCACAAATACTCCATCAGATTTACCTTAACAGACATAAATTGAAGACAAAGTCACTAACTGCAATGATTCATAATGAAAAATAATGCACCACTGGGTTACATGCATTTAAATACCATGACATGTTCTAAGTAATCATGTATACATCAATTCCAGAAGGCTAACATATAGAATTTTACACTGCATAGGACCAAACAGAAATTCAACGTGCGAGTAGTTCAGACAAAGGTATCACACAAACTAAAAACACGGTTATCATGTGAAATTAATTTTCCCTTTTGGCCACTCATTTTTACTTATTTTACATTTACCAGTTAGAATAAGAGGAAATTGAAACAATATACAAAGATATATATAGTATGCTTGTGGTTCACTAACTTCTTCCTTAACTAAGCTGAAATTTATTACTTCTTTCCATATTACATAGCTTGCATTTTTAGATTTGTCTATTATCAGTTTTAAAATATAGTAAGAATTAGTTCTTAAAGTTAAATATTTGTGGTTCCTTGGGACTAATCACATCTGGAAATATTTTCTGCACATCTAGCAAGAACAATATAAAGTTACAAATATACATTCAAATTAACCATGTGCTTTATGTGTATGCATAGCTTAGTATGACAAAGATATAGCCAGCTTGTCAAAACCTGTTGTAATACCCATTTCAAGCCATGAAGATGCTGGGAAGGAGGTAGATGTAAGGGCCATATGTCTTCAACAAGAAGCAGACACTTCGATATATAGAACTTAAACACACCAAAGTAAAACTTCTAGTTGCCCACCCAACGGCAGCCAGAAAAGTTAGGCCAAAACTGTTAATAATAAAATTTCAGGCTATGAAACTTTGACATATGGCAATAGTCACTTTTTTTCCTTTCCCAGAGAGGTAGCAATTCTAATATTTCTCTCACAGGAGGAAAGCTATGCAAAATATGAACATCTTCACCTCTCCCTCTGCAGTGATTAACAAATGGAAATGGAGGTGAAGTTATACATGGTAGATTAGTTTCCTTCCTTTTAAAGAAGATATTTTGCCAGTAGCAGTTTTCAAATCCTTAATCATTTGAAGAGATTAACAGCTAGCCTGGAATACGTGTGGAAACCCTATCTATCTGAAACGTACCGTAATGCATGTAGCAGTTTCCTTTGGTAGGATCCAGCTGAATAGCTTTCACAAAGTACTTTTCGGCCTCACTTTTGCGTCCCTTAAAGACAAAAAAGACAGGGGAGAAATTTTTTAACAGTGTGTCACCATGGAGTAGTTAAAAAGTGTACAGTTAAAAAGTGTACAGTTAAAATTTCCAAATTCCAGGCACTAGAGAAAAACAACTACTATTATCATTAGACTTAACCTATGTAAATATGAATGTTTAAATGTTACAGTAAGTTTTGTGGTCAGCTACTTCATGCTGCAGATCTCCAGACTGAAGGAAGAAATGAGTCCAATATCATCAATGTCCAAGAAGTAAGGAAGTGGTAGAAATGTTTTGCAATAAATACTGTAAAGGACTTTGGGTGAACATTGAGCTCCATGCTACTTTTTTGGACAGGTATCAGAATGAGCATGACAGGGACCCAAGCTAAAATCAGAAGGGAAGGTAGGAGGGAGCTTTAATCATGCTCTTAAAAAAATAAATAAGGGGGGGGGTGGGGAGGGACATGGGTTTGTTCTGTGCAATTACAAAATATCTCAAGTTGGAAGGGACTCATAAGGATCATCAAGTCCAACTCCTTGCTCCTCACAGGACTGCCTAAAACTAAACCATATGACTAAGAGTGTCATCCAGATGCTCTTTGAGGTCTGAGAGGTTTGGTGCCATGATGACTTCCCTGGGGAGACTGTTCCAGCGACTGACCACCCTCTTAGTGAAGAACCTTTTCCTAATGTCCAGTCTGAACTTCCTCTGACACAGTTTCATTCCATTTCCTTGTGTCTTAAATAACCCTATATACATAGCCAATAGTAAAGTCATCACAACCAAAGGTATATAAATAGAAAATATTTTGGATTTTAATGCGGGAAGTAAGATACCATCAGAAATAAATTTTGTCAACCATAAAACATAACTGAAATAGAAAAGGTAATTTTAAAGACAATGGTCAGAAAAAAAGAAAACACAACAGAAATGATGGTAAAAAGAGCAGACATGTTCTAAACCACAGATTTTTTTATCACTGAAATCATCAGGCTACTAAAGCTGCATTATGGTATACAAGTGCCAGAGCAGACCCCTTAGTGGTCATTACTCTTTTCATGAAGAAAATAGCAATATTGGATTAGCTGTGCCTGATACTCAAACACAAATCACCATCAGCTATTCAGAAAGTTACCTGTGACCTGTTTACTCCTATTCCCATGAAATTAGTTGCTGCGGTTTGTGTTACAAAATAAAAGGTCTTCAGAAAGAACAGTTAAGCTGAACTGCAGTGGAAGAAATGCATTGTGATCCGCAGCTCTCAAGGTTGCCTTGACTGTTATTTCACAGATATAAGCATATAGGCTTTCTCAGGTTTTGTGGTCTGGAAACAGACATTGCATACATCCTGCACTATCCCACAACTTAGCACAGGAATAATAACAAAGTCTGTTCATGATTACAGTTGCTCCAGATTGTCAGAATTTCCCTTTAGGGCTTTAGAGGCAATAAAACAAAGAGAGAGAAAGAAGTTGTGCAGCACACCAAGAACTGTATCAAGAGCAGGTTCCATGAAAACCAGCATAGAGGCCATATTTCCAAGAGATCATCCTGGCAGAGATACAAGCAGGCTCATCATTTACAATATTCCAGCTTCACAAAACAAATGTTCATTTGAGGCAAGAGTTTAGCCTTATTATTTAGTAAACTTTCTTATATCTTAAAATCATAGCCACATGGCACAAGGTACCTGCCAACCAAATGGTGTAGTTACACAGTACAGTACACTATCTTATACTGAAACACATTACATCCTGGTTTTGTTTTTTTTTTTAAACAACAAACAAAACCCCCAAACAATAATCCATATGACTGCATCAAAAGATGGGTGGCCAGCAGGTTGAGGGAAGTCATTCTCCCCCTCCACTCTCATGAGACTCCACCCAAGCACAAGAAACACATGATCTTGTTGGAGTGAGTCCAAAAGAGGGCACAAAAATGATCAGATGGATAGAGTGCTGTAGAGGGACTTTTTACAAGGGCATGTAGTAATAGGACATGGGGTGATGCCTTTAAACTAAAAGAGGGTAGACTTACAGTAGATGTAAGGAAGAAGTTCTTCACTGTGAGGGTGGTGAGACACTGGAAGAGGTTGCCAAGAGAGGGTGTGGATGCCCTGCTCCAAATGTGTTCAAGGCCAGGTTGGATGTGGCTTTGATCAACCTGGTCTAGTGGAAGGTGTCCCAGCCCATGGAAGGGGGTTTGGAACTAGATGATCTTTAAGGTCCCTTCCAATCCAAACCATTCTATGGTTCTATGTAGCCCAGACTGATTTTTCCTCATCTACTAGTGCAGTAAAGACACATATGTAGACTAAATTTATTTTTTTTTAAATAGCCTAAATTCATAGTGTAGAAAAAAAAGTAAACAAGAAAATAATCTCCAGTGGAAACACAATGTAAAGTCAGGTCAGTATAAAATAGTTATTCAAATTAAAATTGGAAGGGGGGAGGGAGAAGGGAGGTGATAACTAAGTACTAAGTTTTGCACATTTAACTCCAAGGCTGGCATTTTTAACCTGGCAAAGTCAATATGACATATGTAAGTCCAGCCCTGAGGCTTCAAAATGTCAGGCACTAAGCATATGTATCACTAATAGGGAGAGAATTAACATCTACTGATCTTGTATCATTGCTTTTTTGAACAGACTAACATCATTAGTTTTAGCTGGTTACACTTTGGGTCTATTTCTAGAATATAAAATGACAGTTCATTGAATAGTCACAAAATACGTAGCTTCTGCCTACAGAACTATGACTATAAGGCCACAAACATTTGTCAAACATGATTAATTTTCATTTACCGGGACAATACATAACTGCTGTACTCTTTTTGGCACTTTCCAAAAGGCATATTGCACTCAAGTTCAGGCCAGTCAGGAGGCCTGCAACACATAACGATGACAAGTGCCAGCATACATAGCATCAAAGGAATGACTGTGCTATTCACAGGTTCAACTATTCATTAACAGATAAAGGGGAGAAAAATCTTACATCACCCAAGACATGAAATGATCTGACTACAAAAGATCAACACAGATCCCATTTGTTCAAGTTGGCCATCATTTTCATATAACCACATTTGTCAAAACTTAAAAAACACTACTACAAACATTTTTTTGCAGTATGGCATTCTAAGGAACCTTACATCACACCATCTGAAATGTCATCTTTGGTGCCATCTGTCTGCTGCTAAAATGTCAATACCTCAGCATACATTTAATACACATTATTTTTGTGTCAAACTATATAAAATCCAACCACTTGACAGAAGCAGGTTATTTCACAATTAAAATTTATCATTTATCTACTTCTTCCAACTATCAAATGTACTCTTTAACTACCCTAACAGAATGAGCACACTAGGTAGTTAAAGATGGCAATCCCTGTCATTGTCGTTTCTCACTATGTTTGCAGTGTTAAGTAAAACACATGGCATAAGGGAATAACATTCTAACTTTTAAAGTAAAATCAAAAAAATTGTTTAAACAGCTGAAAAATACCAGTTTGGGGCAGGAAGGCATTTTGTGCGCATGTTGAACTGTTACATGTACTGACCCATACCATGGGCATTGAGAGCCACTGGAAACCTCCCAGCTTCTAGCAGCAGAGTGTGCAGTTATATATGCACAACCACATGCTTTGGAAATTTTACAAAGCAAAAAATATAACTTTACAACTGCATGGTAGTAGACTTAATTGAAGGATAAAAACCTTATGCATAAGACTTTAATGGAAGGACTTGACAGCTCTCAGGATTAATAACAGGATATAAAATACCTATCACCTGCTGGTCACCAGTTCACATCCAGTCCAGGTCAGTAGCTAATGAAAAAGTACTATCTGACAGCTACCGGTTTGCTCCAGAGAAATGAGTGGGTGGTCCTAGCCCAAGCCCTAATGGAGATCCTCTGTACAGATGCACTGGCATATTTATGGCTTTTCAGTGCTGAGACCAGTAAGACAGACATAAAACAGTAAATGTAATCTCATTGCTGGGGAAAAAACAAACAAACAAACAAACAAACACACACCAAACCATAATGAAGACACTTCAATAAATAATTTGGAAGACCGTGCTGATATTCGCCTTAATGGACCTGAAACTTATTCTAAAGCCTACAAGGACAAACTTTCAGCAGTTTTCCATTAATAAAGAAAACAGCATTTTTTTCTTCACCTATGCCTAAATAAATATGAATTTCCCATTATTACCACCTTCCAGCAACACCAGCAAATTTAAAAGGAAAGAAATGATGGTAATTGACACCTGGCTCTTACAACGCAGCACACCAGTTGTCCTGGCTTTCAGAAGTATCCCACTCTCCACAAATCAGGCAGACTTCACATCACAATGGCTGGTTGCTTGCAGTTATGTAAGCCAAACCTTTAATTGTTTAAATATGAATTCATGAGCTTGATTTTTAAGACCAGTTCCCTGTAGAACTTGACTGTAGGGAGGTTTTTTGTGGTTGGTTGGCTTCTTCCCTAGAGACTGGGACAATGGATCCAGCCTTTCTAATACGGTCAGACATACTGCTTAACTGGTGTTTCCTACAAAAGTTATTATGACCACAACAAACAAAAGAGAGATAGCTAAAGGCAGCTGATACATTAGTAGAAGACCCTGTATTTATCCTTAAAACATTAAAAAACTGAGAACAAAACTATGGGGTGTATATCCACCCCGAATTTCTGCACTCTGCTGGCAAACTGTGCCAAATTCATGTTGAGGCAGCTGTTGTACTTTAGGCTGCTGGAGGTCCAAGGACTCTGAGATGCTATTAAAACTGGAAAAGATTAATACAGCTGAGCAGCTCTGAATAACCCTCTTGTGGAAACTATGATGATACAGTGGCAACCAATAAGGTGGTTCAACAGATTAGGTGGTCTCTGCAATTTAAACCAACTTTATATTTTGTAAATATTCATCATTCTTCAAAGTGTACAAAGGTTTAACTAGTAAAGCAGAGACTTCACTCTTCAGCATAGTTTTACCAGCTTTGGCAATATTGTGATTGCATAAGGAACTGAATTTGTGACACAAATACAATTGATTGTTATTCCCCACATCTGCTCAATTTTTTTTGGCAAGCATTCACATTTTAGTAAAACAAATTGAACTATGAAAAAAATTCTTAATGGAAGATTGATTAAACTGCAGACACTGAATACAGAAAATATGATTAATTTACATATTTCCTTCTTCCTCTCTAGCACATTTTAAAGTCTCAGAGAGACTATGCAAGAATAGTAAAAAAGCCTGAACTGAACCCGTGACTTCATTTCATGTTTCTCTAAGTTATTTCAGATCCACACATCTGTTATAACCAGTTCTTTTTACCTTACAAAAGCTGTGACAGGACAAGGAAAACATAATTTACATGGTGTGATACTGAGTAAATTAGTGATACAGTGTTCAAAAGTTTTTATTTAGCTGAACGAAGGTAACAGGAACTAGAGTGCTGCATCTTACAGTGAGGTCACTGACATATGCAAGCCCCCCATCCCTCCCGTAATACTTAAGAAACCATCTTAATACCTAGTATTTAGTAGCTAAATGGATTCTTTTTTTCCCCTCCTTTTGCTGTTATTTCTACAACTCTTCCTTCTTAACTCTGAATTACAATGTGAATATCTTGCATCATAGTTTGCATGTGAAATACTAGTCCCACTGAAATACATAGACTTGTATTCTTTACATCAAAGGTCCAAAAATTATCTGTCTCTATACTTCCTGTGCAGTAAAGAGATAAAACTTGCCTCTTTGTCTCATTTTTATTATAATAAAATAAAAACATGGCAGAGAAGCAATGATTTCTAAATGTTAACATCTGGCCCAGAAAAACACACACGAGGCAACATTTGCAACGAGATGTAATCTGTGAAGAGAAGCACTATATATTTCATGAGAAAAACAAACAGTTGTAAAGAGAGGAGTTTGCAGTCATGCAAAGCCCTTCTTTGCCCAACTAATTATCAGTGGGGTTGTAAAAGGTGGTATCTTTTCAAAGCTTTCCTCTCTCATATCCTTAGATTATCACAAGAAACAATACTGTTACTAGTATTGATTCTCTCAAGATTTGTCTCTCTAATAACTGTAAGAACATGAGAATATTATTTCTCTTTGTACAATATACTTATTTCAGTGTATGGGAGCAAGAATTGGATTACTCTGGAGGACACTGGGTTATAAATCTGTATCTACTAATTCACCACATACTAATCTTTACCTTGTAGTAAAGGTGAGGCAAATTTCTCATTATTGTCCACTGTGACACATTCACATATCCTTGACCCTGAGGTCATGACTGATGCTCTGCTTCCCAGTCATTTCACTGGACCGCACATGCATGTGGGTCTATGCACACTGCTTCTGTAATCCAGTAAATTCATTTTAGGAGTAAGACTTGGTAGGGTCAATAAAATGCAATGTCTTGGTTTAGTTTAATCCTCTATGTGCACCTTAAGTGGTTCACTTCCATCTAAATATAACGTTAGTCCTCCTTCAACCACAGGTAGAATTTTGTTGAGTAAAAATCCACTACTAGCCTGACTAATATTCTACTGAAGTCAGAGTCATTTTTCTACGAGCCAACATTACTTTAGAGAGTAACAACATAAACTGGGCTCTTGAGTCTGCATCTGCAGGGATAATTAACATCATGATAACCAGAGAGCTGAGATCTAAGCATTGTCCATTGACTTTGGTGGGAATCTACCAGAGCATAAGCATTTTTGATTGTGACATCATTGCTTACACATATATTTAGGAGTTTAAAGCACACCTCATAACTTTACTGGCTTGGAGCATGATTCACAGTCTATTAAGATAGTATTTTCTTCAAGTAAAGCATTATGTATCTAATTATTTAATAATATATTAGTGCTATTTGATGTCCATTTCCTTGTTTTATGGGTATCATACCATAAAAAGCATTCTTGTTTTATCAAAACATTCAGAATGACATAGGAAAGAAATACAGGCATTATTTTCCCTTTAAATATTTTTTAGTCATTTTGTTTGTTTTTTTGTTTTTAAAGATATACATATTTTTTAAGTCTTTCTTTTGGGGCATTGTGAAATTTAAAAGGAATTTACCTCATGTAATGTCACTGTTAACACCAAGAAAGACTGTGTACAGTCTTAAGTAAACTTTTAATGGGCAGATTATGATTCAACATCTTGTGACTTATTTACTGTCTAGATTCATATTGCAATGTTTGCGTCTTTCATTAGGCTTTATATTATTTTACATCAAGAATACGTAATGAAATGTTAAGTAAATTTCCATGTCAGGTACTTTCTTTTCCATTCAGTCTTAAGCCACATTTTATATTTTCTGAAGAAGTAGCATAGTAATATCTACCGACGTTTCACTGGTGAGTCAGTAGAATATAAATTCACTGTCTCCACATACTATTTTCAATTGGTTCTATGGATTTCTTCTAAGCTAAATTTGTCCTATATCATTAATTTTTCTGTGATTACTGACAAAATTACTATACACTGAGTAATTATAGGTTACTGGCAGCTATATTCAGCCATATAGCAAAACAAAAAGATCTCTTTCTTTAATTAAAGCAGTCATCCTGTGTCAGTGATGTTTTCTATAACAAGCTTTAAATTTATAATAAGCAAAGTGAGAAGTTAAAGGCTCCCCTTTTCCTGTCTACAGAAAGTTAGAAACAAGATACAGAAGATGAGATTCCTAAAGGAGATAGGTGAGGGGTTATGTGCCTAAATACCTGTTCCAGAGTAATTTACCCACTAGTTAGACAGATATGTTATATTTAAATGAAAATATTCCGGTTTACAATTAATCCTGTTACATTTGGCATGCAGCCAAGCCTATGTCCTAAGGGGATTGAAAAGCATATCAATGGATGCAATACTTATGGCATGCTGCCAACCTCAGAAGAAATACAAGCTCAGTATTGAAGATTTTGTAGCTCGGAAATCCTCACATTCAGCCTGGAGGTGTTAATGCTCCAGATACACCAGATAACCAAACCTTTAAAAAGTAGGGTTCATGGTTCTGAAGTATATAAATATAACTTTCCACACTGAAGAAGGAAACCCACCCTTCCCATCCTCTACAAGCCAATTGCCTGTAAAATGGAAACAAAAATGAAAACAACTCCTGACATTTTCCAAATTTCTGAACTAAATCCAAACTTCGTGCTTGGATCAGTTTTAACCCTCAAGGGATTTCCAGTGGCAAAAAAAATCATTGTGTCTGTGTCGGACTCCAAAGACAAACTAAACACATGACAGAAAAGTAGCAGTGGCTATTGCTTGGCTGAACTTTATTTCTTAGGGAGGGCTTCAATGTCATAGGATTCAATGTCATTTAAACATTGTTATGATGGGAGTTTAACTGAAATATTCAATTTTCATTTAAAAATTCTTCCTAGAAGCAGTACTAACAGCCAAGGGATTTAGCCTTCCAAAATGAAATATCTAACAGCATTGCTGATGTAATTAAATTGACTCGTTCAGAAAATGTCGTTTAATGAATTAAAGATTTCTGTATGTGTAGGCATTTATTTGTCAATCCCAAAGGAAGTACTGCTAAAAATATTTTTGTGTCGTTTAAAGGAATTGATTACTAAAAGAAGGGATAAACTGTACGGGGCGGGGGGCATAAACAATAAACATAGTGATGGGATAACTGTATATACCTACATTTAACATAAGCATTGCAATTGCTATGTCTTAAGAACAGTCACAATCCTTTTGACATTATGACTGTTCTACTTCATCCTTGCTTCCTTCCAAATAAATCTAGAGTGACAGAAAAAGAGTAGCAATCAGACAGTGCCATAAAAAATAACAATATGACAGAGTTATCCAAAAGAAGTGCAAATTTCCTTTCTATGCTGGAACATCAAAATCGAGTAATTACAGAAATAGTAAATATTGAATTAGTCTACTCATTATTTCACTATGTTCTTTTCCCCTGCTGTCCCATTTCTTTCTGTTCTTCATACCTTCCATTGATTTTGATGCTGTCATTTATTTATATTTATTTTGAGATGACTACACCAATTCCTGAATACAGTAGGGTATTTGATAGTGGTACTCAGTAATTTCACAACTAACCAAAAATGGCAGGATATCTCACTTGCCTTCTGTTTGTCAGGAACATAAGCAACAAACAACTGTAGGCAAAAATACTGCCAACCACTGTGGAGGGAGCATTTTGAAACTTAAAAAAAAAAGAATTTAACTTCAGTGTTGGTACTTGTATGTCACAATCCTGTTTCTTTTATTTTAATCCAAACACAGACAGCCTCTGTCATGTCTATGTTTGCTTTCTCCCCATCCCCCTTTGGAGAAAACATTTAAAGCAAAATTATTTAGATTTTAGGGACTCTTCTACAGTGATTATTACCAAATTTAATATGGTTTGGAGCTGTAACAGAGAAATTTTACAAGGCAAAGTAAATTTTTCTTACAGCACTTTGGATGAATTTCCAAGCTAGTAAAAAATAGGAGATTAACAGCACAGTGTGGTGCCATGTGAAATGCAAGAAAACACTGTGCAATTTTTTTCTGAAAAAATATAGCAAAGCCTGTAATTCCTAGATGCAACACATTTAATGTTACAATATAGGGCCGTCTCTAAGTACTTTAGCAATTACAGGCACTACTGCAAGCTACGAGGGGTGGTTTGTGGGCTCAAGTTCACTCAAAACAGATAAAACAAGACTTCAAAACAGACTTATTTATAATTGAAATAAAGCTTCTCTGACTAGCGTACTACTATAACAACCATCCACTGCCTGACAGTGGAGAAGCCAGCCATCAGGAGGGAGGATTTCTTAATCTTCTCTTTAAGAAGACCAAAGTGAGAGGAGAAAAAAAATATAATTAAAAGCCTTACTTATATATTTTATTTTTTTTTTTAGCATGATAGTCCACTCTTTTTATATATATATATATATTTTTTTAGCATGATAGTCCACTCTTTTTCTTCTAGAATGTCAGCTCATGAAATGGAAAATTAATTACAGCACACGCTCAAGGCCTCACCTGGCACTGTCATTTTTGACAGACTCATTTTTATCTTAAAACTGTGAGCCTTGCCATTTTAAAACCTTTTTCAAAAAATATGCTTTTATTTGTGATATAGGAATAAATTACCTAAGCAAGGGATGAAGCTCAGATGCTGTGGTACCAAATTCCTGTGCTACCAGGAGATTGTCTGGGTCAACTAACATGTCATACAGACAAATTTCTCAACTAATTTATGCAGCTTAACAAGTTAAAGATATGAAAAGTACATAATGCTAAAGCACTGCAGTCCTAAACAGTTACATGTTGTTCCTGAAAAATGAATAACAAAAAAGAAGTATAAACTTAAGCCCCAGACAACTGGCTATTTTCCAATTATTCTACTAGCTGAGCTACTAATCATGATTTTCAACCACTAAATTATGCTGTTCTAGTAGATTTTCAGGAAAATTGTAGCTTAGTAAGCTGTAATTTTTAGATATGAACATATAATATTATCCAATATACGGGTTATGAAATACTTCTGAGTTATGATATTAGGTAAGAAGACTGTAAATTCATTAGTTATTCCTTTGGAATTCTTAAGTTGGTCTGTTTTCCTCTGCATATACAGCAGCACGTCCAAGTCCAACTGACAATTCTTGTATCCCAAAGGAGCTAACAAGACTTGAGACAACTATTTGCATTAAAATATAAAGAGATACAATTGCTTTAGTACTAATAAGCAATTTTTTACTCCAAAGTTTTTACTGCATGCAAATCAGAACTCTACCACTTAAGTATTTCAAGAATCAATGACAAATTAAGAGCTATTTTTTTGTTTCATTTTTGGTTGGTTGTTTTGCTTTGTGTCACTGTAAACTACAGTTATTACCAGTTGAACAGCATTTCTGAGTTCTACAAATGACTCTTCAAAGTTATTCAGGAAATAAACTTTACCAAGAATAATTATGTTCAGAAATGCCATGTTTAGTTTTTATCATAGAACCTTAGAATTGTTTAGGTTGGAAAAGACCTTTAAGATCATCAAGTCTAACCATTAACCTGACTCTACCAACTCCACTGCTAAACCATGTCCCTAAGCACCATATCTACATGACTTTTAAATACTTCAACCACCTCCCTGGGCAGTCTGTTCCAATGGTTGATAACACTTTTAGTGAAGAAATTTTTCCTAATGTCCAACCTAAACCTCCCCTGGAGCAACATGAGGCCATTTCCTTTTGTCCTATTAATACTTTAGAATTATTACAGATGGATAAGAATTTGTCATCAGCAGGTTTTCAGGGGTATGGAAGGGAAGCTTGTTTTATTTGGATATTTATTTTACTTCTTTAATTTATTGGGTTACTTTGGTTTTTTTATCTTTCCATATTTCCAGATACACCCATGTAAAAATTTGTGTAGGCTTTGGAGAAGAAAATATTATTTCTTCAGGTTTGTCCAATCATGTGTCAGAGACTGGGCTTGTAACACTCTATACTCTCAATTTTCACATACTTCTGAACTCAGAAAAATTAAAATCCTTTCTCAGAAATTCTCCTATTCTTGGATAAATAAATTTCTAACTGTTCATTAAAACACTTCTAGAAGTAAACAAACAAACTAAACAAACCACTTATTAACACCCTCAAGGTTTGTCAGTGATGTTCAACTCAGAAAAGAATGTTGCACAGAAATAACAACACATTGTCGTCTTTTGAAGACTGTTTCTGGAATATATTGTAACTTATGAATAAAAAAATTCAGAAATTGTATATGCTATCATTGAGTGTATTCTATTGAGCATATTTTATTCAGCATTGATGTGATCTTGCCTTGAATACTGTGTGCAGTTCTGAGCCCCACAGTTTAAGGATGTCAAAGACTTTGAATACATGCAGAGAAGGGTAAGGCAGGTGAAAGGGATGGAAGGCACATGCTGTGAGGAGTGGTTGAGGACTTTGTGTTTGTCTAGTTTGACAAAAAGGAAGCTGAGGGGTGACTTCACTGCTCTCTACAGATTCCTGAGGAGGGGAAGTGGAGAGGGAGGTGCTGATCTCTTGTCCCTTGAGATCCAGTGATAAGATGCATGGAACTGGTACAGACCTGCACCAGAGGAGGTTTAGACTGGGTATTAGGAAATGTTTCTTTCTCAAGAGGGTGGAGAACAGGGTTACCAAAGAGATGGTTGATGCCCCAAGCTTGTCAGTGTTTAAGAGGCAATTGGATAATGCCCCTTCAGACTGAAATATTCTATTCTTCTATTCTATTCTCAAAACAAAAATAATTGGCACAAGTAAAATTAAATAGCATGGGTTATGGTTTTGCTTACTGTTGTGAATTCAACAATACAGACTGGGGAAGAGTGGCTGGAAAGCTGTCCAGCAGAAAAGGACTTGGGGGTGTTGGTCAACAGTCAGCTGAATATGAGACAAGCAGTGTGCACACGTGGCCAAGAAGTGCAAAAGCATCCTGTCTTGTATCAGAAATAGTGCGGCCAGCAGGACTAAGGAAATGATCGTCCACTGTCTAGCTCTGGTGAGGCTGCACTTCAAATACTGTGTGCAGTTTTGGGTCCCTCACTACAAGACAGACATTGAGGTGCTGGAGCATGTCCAAAGAAGGGCAATGAAGCTGGTGAAGGGTCTAGAGAACAAGTCTTATGAGAAGCAGCTAAGGGAACTGCAGTTGTTTTGTGTGGAGAAAAGGAGGCTGAGGGGAGACCTTATTGTTCTCTAGAACTACCTGAAAGGAGGTTGTAGCAAGGTGGGGGTCAGTCTCTTCTTCCAAGAAAAAGCTGATAGGACAAGAAGAAATGGCCTCAAGTTGTGCCAGGAGAAGTTTAAAATGGATATTAGGAAAAAATTCTTTACTGAAAGTTTTACCAAGCACTGGAACAGGCTGCCCAGAGAAGTAGCTGAGTCACCAACCCTGGAGGTATTTAAAAGACATGTAGACATGGCATTCAGGGACATGGCTTACTGGTGAACTTGGTATTGTTAGGATAACAGTTGAAATCTATGATCTTTTGCAACCTAAATGACTCTACGATTCTCTGACATGCTGCTTGTAACTGGGCTTAAAATCAAGCTGCTTCACAGAAATCTAAGTTCGGAAGTAAAATGTAGCTGAATTTGTGAACTTAACAGGATTGAGGGTTTAACTAGAATTTCCTTTGCCTGGAACTTAGGAATTTGTCTAAAACCTTCCTTCTCTGTTCCCTTACCCCCAAATTTCACTGTCAGAGAAAAGTCTTCTATCTATATTAGCACCCATTTACACCCTTGACTTCATCAACCATCTCACATTTCTCTCCTGGTAAAGAGACACAGAGAAATGTTATCAATCGTTTTGTCTCAGCACTTATATTCAGAAACAGGATTGCAAAAAGTCTGAAGGTTTGGTTCCAACAAATGAGGGGAAAGAAGCTTCTAAAATGTCTCTCCTCTAAAATCCGCATAGGCTAATGTGGGCTTTTCTCTCTTCTAAATATACAGGCTGTGAGAAAATTATCATGAGCCTAGGTAGCAAAGTTTAACAAACAAACAAACAAAAACCACAAAAAAACCCCAAACAAAAAACAACCAACCAAACAAAAAAATCACAGTCATAGCTCAAGTTAGGTATGGGCTGAAACAACCATGCCAAAAAGAGCAGCTCTAACGCTCTTGACTCAAGGAAGTCTATGCAGACTTCCAGGAAGCATGTTAGCTACAGAATCATACATTTGCAATGGAAACTAATACTAGGAAAGTTTAGTATGCTAGAAATTAGACAAAATTCATTTAATGTGGATTACTGAGCAGATGGTAGGCTGCAAAACTGTTTAAGTGACCAACATGGAGACAAAAATTCATATTCTACTGCCAGATCTCTCAATCATCCATTTTCCTGTTGAATATCTTTTCAGACTTTGTAGCTGAAAGAATCAAATGAAATAAATGCCAAATTTCAATGGATAAAAGATAAATGAACTCTTTTTTTCATGAATGAAATAAAATTTCTGCCACCTCTAGTTACTTTGGCATCAACATGTTACCTTGTTATGCATTTATGAAATCCTCTGTCATTGCAAACCAAAAGGATATCAGCACCATCTTTTCAGCCTATGCTGCTGTTAATAGAATGGACATGAACCCTATCTGTACATATTGCCACAAATATGAGAACAAGCAACACTAATAAAAGAAAAAAGTGTCAAGAGATTATAATAAAGAAATGTGATGAGAATAGCCTATAATTATGGCACTGAGCAATCAGTGGTAAGCATGAAAGGATAGGCAGAGTATTTAATTGCCTATCATGGTGCAATATTCAGTGTTCAAAGTTGTATACAGCTCCTGTCCTTTTTGCTAATGAGACACATACTTTGACAAACATAGTTTAGATCCTCAAGGCACAACCTACCCCACGTGTCTTGTGTTTATATTTCTGGAGAAAAGTAAACAGTTCAATTCTACTATAAGGATTCACATACCTTCACACACGTCCTTCCCAAAATTAGGTTATGCCTCTAATATTTAATCCTGTGTCTGAACTTTCATAATGAGGGTACAAAATTTAAAATTTCCTTCTGGTGGCTCATCATATTTGTACAGAGTTATGGGATTTGGGGGTTTTGTTATTTTGAAGAATACTGTGAGACCTTGTTTCCAAGATCAACTGCAAGACTTTCCATAGCAGATCTCTTATTTCATATACTCAGCAGTACAGAAAATGTGCAAAATTCACCAGAGGAGTACTAGGGCAGGGGTGTAACAGGAAAGGGAAGGGAGGAAGGGAGGGAAGGGAAGGGAGGGAAGGGAGGGAAGGGA
>JAAGNO010010061.1:0-29149 GCA_033439905.1 Ceryle rudis | reverse complement strand
GGGGGGGGGGGGCGGGGGGGGGCGGTGAGGGGGGGCGGGGCCGCGGCCCCTCAGCCTTCCCGCCGGCCCTGCCGCTGACCTCACTTCCTGCGCGCTTCCCGCCGTGACGCGCTGGGCGGGCGACGCCGGGGCGCGGGGAGCAGCCATGGCCGAGTGCTCCGGCCTCCAGTTCGTCAGCCCCTACGCCTTCGAGGCGATGCAGAAGGTGGACGTGGTGCGCCTGGCCGCGCTGAGCGACCCCGAGCTGCGGCTGCTGCTGCCCTGCCTGGTGCGCATGGCCCTGTGCGCCCCCGCCGATCAGAGCCAGAGCTGGGCGCAGGACAAGAAGCTGATCCTGCGGCTCCTCTCGGGGGTGGAGGCGGTCAACTCCATCGTGGCCTTGCTCTCCGTGGACTTCCACGCCCTGGAGCAGGACGCCAGCAAAGAGCAGCAGCTCCGGTAACGCAGAGAACGGGGTCTGCCGGGGTGACAGGCGCTGCGTGGCTGGGCTGACCTGGCCGGTCGGGTTCGGGTCCCTTGCTAACCTCTGACGTTCTGACAGGGTTTGATTTTCCGTCTCGGGGATCTTTCCTCCCTGGGGGTGCGTGGCGCTCTTGCGGAGAGCGGGCAGGGAAGGGGCTGGCCCGTCCTTCTGAGGGGAAGAGGCACCTTCCCTGTTGTCTGTGCTGCTGAGGAATAGAGGCCCTGGAAATGTTGCTACTCCCCTGAATTGCATTTCACGAGGCCCTGCAGTTACAACAGTCCTTTCCGATCGTTGGCACGATAGGAAAAATCCCCGCAGAGTTGCCCCCTTCTTCTAACTGATGTTCTCGGGAACTTTGAAAAGTTGTTTTTAATTGTCTGTTAGGCACAAGCTAGGAGGAGGTAGTGGAGAAAGCATCTTGGTGTCGCAGCTTCAGCACGGGCTGACCCTGGAGTTTGAGCACAGTGATTCACCTCGCCGGCTTCGTCTTGTACTTAGTGAATTATTGGCAATTATGAATAAGGTAAATTTTTCCATTTCTGGATGCTGGTGAATTTTATGTCAGCGAAAGTGCCCTCTGGATAGGTTGATACGCTGCCTGGTTCTGGTGCTTCTTCTCCAGTTCTTACCTGCTTCACCAAGACTTAAAGTCTCAGTCTGATTGAAAAGGGGCTTGTGATTGTTTAATCACAACCTTATGAACCCAGCTTCCCAGAGGAAGTCGTTCTTCCTGAGAACAAGCAAGGGTAATCTTTGCTAATAGGATGTAGACTCTGTATATTCTGTACTATGCTGTACTTCAATATAATGTGATTTTCTGATGCATCAGGGCAGACATCACATTTGAAAATGCAATTATGACTTACCCAGTTCTTTCCTCCTGTTGTAGTATGATATTAGCCACCGTATTTCTCTTACCGCCTCTCCCCCCAACATTTTGTTTTCCTTGTGTAAACTTCCCGTGGGTTTAGAATTGTCAGGGAGCTATTTCTCTTTCTTCTGGAAAGAAACAGTGATACTGACCCTGCTGAAGCATTTCCCCTGGTAAATATTTCTTATTCTAAATGCTTTTTTTGCCTATTCTGTGTTAATAGCTCTACGTTTTGGGCAGTTTTTAGTGTAGTCATTCAGTTTTTAGTGTATTCATTCTGTTGAATTTAAAGCCGTAAAAGACTGATTAGACCAATTGCTCCATGAAACCTGTTTGGTGATGATGAATAATGTCTTGTAGGTGTCGGAATCAAATGGTGAGTTTTTTCTTAAATCTTCTGAGCTCTTCGAGAGTCCTGTTTATCTGGAAGAAGCAGCAGATGTTCTCTGCATTTTGCAAGCAGGTGCAGTATTTTCTCTTTATGGTATTTTCTGACTTGTTACAAATGTAAAAAAAAATAACTTGTGGAGCCCTTGTGACTGATTTAAGGTTAATCAGGGCTGCCTAGGTCTCTGAAAGAGGAATAGACCGCAGATTGGTTTTCCATTCGTTGGTTTGAGCGTGTTACTTCAATGCATACTAAAAACAAGTTTTTGCTCGTTTGGCAGTGAAACTCTGACTTCAAAGCTCCTCTCTTTTTTGTGCAGAGCTGCCATCACTGCTGCCAATAGTTGATGTGGCTGAAGCTCTGTTGCACGTTAAAAACGGAGCCTGGTTCCTCTGCCTTCTGGTGGCCAATGTTCCCGATAGCTTCAATGAGGGTGAGTTCCAGTTTCTTCTTGCCCAAGTATACTTGCTAAAAATTAAATTATTTCTGCCAATATAGTAAGTTCTGGGCTAAACCCCGTGTCTTAAATATTTGAACGGGAGAGTGTTTGACCTATGAAATATAATTTAGATGTGTTTATATTTAGTGAGGCCGATGGGCTCCCATTCTCATCGTGTTGATTCCCCAGTTTTGCAGCCTGCTCCTAGACTGATTGTGTGCATGTTGCAGCTTTTCATCCGTAGGTCAGTGTTACAAGGGCTGACTCAGGCAGGGAATGACCTAGTCCAGCCTTGCTAATAGTTTTTGTCCCTCAGACTGAGAAGTTCCGAGGTGGAATACTTGTATCGGTGCCTGTTCAGCGTCCCTTACCTCATAATGACATTTCAGTCCCCGGGGCTGCCAGATGCACAGGTTACATTAGGTAGAGTACAAGCAATAACTGGATGATGCAGAAATCTGTAATGATCCTGGGATTTCTCTGAGGAGAAAGACCATTTCCTCGTTCAGCTTACGTAGTGTAGGTCATCAGCTCTTGCCCAGACAAGGTTTGTGTGGCTCGAGTAATAAATCAAAAGCTGAACAGAATGACTTGCCTCTGAGCGTTTATGTTGATGTGGCTTTCTGATGAAGAGGACAGATTTACTTACACCTCTCATTGGATATTCAGTCTGTAGAGGTTTGATTAAGAACGGTGAACGGCAGGATGAGGAAAGCGTTGGAGGCCGTCGGAGAACAGAAGCCCTTCGGCACCTGTGTAAAATGAACCCGTCCCAAGCTCTGAGGGTCCGAGGCATGGTGGTAAGTCTGCCATGAGAATGTTATGATCCTCATTAGAGCTCTAAACACAACAAAGGTGTTTGAGCCTGTGTGTTTTATCTAGGTGGAAGAGTGTCATCTACCGGGTCTTGGTGTGGCTTTGACCTTGGATCACACCAAAAATGAATCTTCAGATGATGGAGTGAGCGACCTGGTGTGTTTTGTGAGTGGTTTGCTACTTGGAACAAATGCAAAGGTTCGAACTTGGTTCGGAACTTTTATCCGAAACGGCCAACAGGTATGAAAATCGTTGAATATTCTGCTTTTAAAATCATACTGATACAGTTTGCTGTAACCCTTCTGGATGGAGGCACCATGCTTCTCTGAATGCATATAAATCCCTTTCAAGGCAGCCCCTTCTTGTGGGACCATCAGGTCTATCAGTAGTGCCCCTGAAGGCAACTATCTGGTTGTTCCTCTGAGAGACTTTTAGGCCTGGAAACCAGGGAATTGTGGGTTCGTAATGTTTAGCCAATAAATACATTCATCCTCAGTGTGCACAATAGGAAGTTGGGTCTTGACTTGCCCAGTTAGTTGAGTTAGTTAAATTGTTGTGTAATAATGTTGTGTTAATAAGTTGTGTAATAAGCTGTTTGTAATATCATCATGTGTTGCCTGTTGCCCTGGTACTGAAAACTGCTTTTTAAAAAACATTCCTCTTCCTCCCCTTTCTATTTTTATCTTGACTTCATCATCATGGAAGCTCTTACATAATACGTTGTTCGATGGGGTGAATTTTACATTGTTGTTCTCATCTTTCAATCTCTTACACAGAGAAAAAGAGATAATATCAGTTCTGTGCTTTGGCAAATGAGGCGGCAGCTGCTCCTGGAGCTCATGGGAATCCTTCCCACGGTTCGCAGCACACACATTGTTGAAGAAGCAGATGTTGATATGGAGCCAAATGTGTCTGTGTATTCAGGACTGAAGGAAGAGCACGTCGTGAAAGCCAGCGCATTGTTACGTCTCTATTGCGCTCTGATGGGAATTGCTGGGCTGAAGTAAGGAATGCTCAGTGCTCGGGGTGTTTATTCGCTGTCCATTTAAAGAAAGGTTGAGAGCTTTGGGCACTCTTAACACGAGCTGTCTCTTAATGCCCTTGTGTCCCTAAAACAGTCTTGGCAGCTTAGCACCAAGGGGGTCCCTTCTCGTGTGCAGAGGGCTGGAGTTGCCACCCGATGGAAGTTTCTTTGTCTTCATAGTACAGAGAGTAAATATTGTGTCGTGCTAAGGTCTGTGGAGACGGGCATGGGTTTGACTTTCTGGTACTCTTCTCAGCAGAAAGGTTTTTTTTTATTGTAATGGTAAAGATCCATTTATCAACTTTGCTGACTTTTTTTAAACCTAAAATAATGCAAGAAGTGTGCTGCTCTTTTTAGTGCTGCCAAATAACTTCCGCTGACGCGATAAAAGAAGTCTAGGTCTGAGTGGTTGGAGCAGTGGGTAGAGGAGAAAGCAGCTGAAAACAACACACACTCAGTGAATCTAGAATTTCTATTCTTCTGCCTTTACGTTTTTAAGGGTGCTAAAGTAGAACCTTCATGTGGTGTTAGTTTTAATGTAGGTATTCTGTACTAATAGGCAAGACTATATCATGAGGAAGGTTTCTCCCTGGTGTTATCTTGTAACAGAGATTTTAATGTCTTTAACTGGCAGTTCTTTTTGAACTTAATCTTGATAGTCCTTTCTTGATGACAACTCGCTAAACAGGTTAAGTAACGGGGAAAATTTAATCTTTAACCATTGTGATGAGATTGAAAATCTCTTCGCTTTCAAATTAGCACCATGGGTTTTGTTCTTTTTCTGTCCTATTCAGGCCAACTGATGAAGAAGCTGAGCAGCTACTGCAGCTGATGACCAGCCGGCCTCCCGCAACTCCAGCTGGTGTTCGCTTTGTGTCTCTGTCCTTTTGTATGCTCCTGGCCTTCTCCACTCTTGTCAGGTACCTCTGGGTAAAGGAGGAGCTTCGTGAAGATGTTCATGTTTTAGCACCATTAAGGTGGTCACCTCCCCAGAGCTGCACAGTTTTTCTCTCCTAATTCTTTATAGAAATCTCCATATGTTGTCGGGAGGGATTTCTCTCACACTATAGTGAGGAAATTGATACTTCCCTCTGCTCTCCCTCTTGTTTAGAGTGAATCTTTTGAGAGGGGAGCACTGCCGTTAGCTTAGTTCGGAACAGTTTGTGAAGGCAGAAATAGGCTTTACTGGTTCACTTTTCCAGTGAACAAGTTTATGGCCGAGACCCCGTTGAAAAGAGTAACAATGCAGGTATTTAATGGATGCAGCTTTCTGCTGTGTGCATTCAAGGCAGGAAATTACCCGACAAGTGGACCAAAATTTGTGCTAAATATCGGAGCTTGTCAGCTGTTTGATGCTAAAGTGAAAGTAACAAAAAATCTGCTCCAAGATTCCTCAAACCCTGGCTTTTCTGCCAGTATTTGTTAGTAAATCTGGTGGTGGTTTCTGGGGAAATGATCTTTTGTGAATTTTCTTTGAGCAGTACCCCGGAACAGGAGCAACTCATGGTAATGTGGCTTAGCTGGATGATAAAGGAAGAAGCTTACTTTGAAAGGTGAGAGCAGTAAAATGTTTGTGATTCCAGTAATCTCCCACGTACTCACGTCCTGTTGGAAATTAACTCTTCCTCTTTATCATTAGCATTTCTGGTGTGTCTGCTTCTTTTGGAGAGATGCTTCTCTTGGTAGCCATGTATTTCCATAGCAATCAGCTCAGTGCTATCATTGACCTGGTCTGCTCCACCTTGGGAATGAAGGTAAATCCTAAATTGTTTTCACCGTGTGTTTACATCAGTTTTGACATGAAGAGCTGTGGTTTTGCTAATATACTTAAAGCAAATGTAAATTAAAACCTTGGATAACTAATTAATTCCTCTAGGAAACCATTAAACGACTCATACCTCGATACAGAGGAATGCTACAATAAAAGTATCTCCAAATGAAGTCCTGACTTGTCAAAATCTTTATTTGTAAGAGATGAACTTTTTTAGAAGACTTATTGAAGTAGTTTCCAAACTGAGTTTTATTTTAATTAGTTTAAAGAGGTAACTGTATATGGAATAAATAATTTCTGAAAATTAACGAGGGAGACCTGCCTTCAGCTTGCTGTTTTCACAACAGCAAGCTGAAGACACAGCAGTGTCTCAGCAAATGTAAAAGCCAGGTAGGTCGTTTTTAGGATAAGGAAGACGTGGAGTGATGAACTTGTAAACTAAAAATCTTTTCAAATGTCACGTTTGAAGCCTGGATGTGAATGTTTCCTTGGTTTCCCAGTGAAGACGGGTTTAAAAAGGTTAAAATTTAATAGCTTATAAAAGTAATTTGCAATACTTATTTATAAAGCTAGAATTTAACATTACATGTACTTTGTTCTTTGTTTCAGATCGTTATTAAGCCCAGCTCACTCAGCAGAATGAAGACAATCTTCACACAGGAGATTTTCACTGAACAGGTAATTTAAGCCTAGGTTGTTGGTTTTTTTTTTTTCCTTTGTGTCCACTTTTTTTTTCTTCTGTATTTGCTTCAGTTTGACCTAGAAGAAGAATCCAAGCCCTGCTGGTACTGAAGGTCCTTGGCACATAAAGAATGTGCTCTGATCTGATTATGCTTTTTGAACACTTGGCTTTTTTAAATAATGGGAAAGTAAAGAAGAAAAATTGTCCACTGTGACATTATTGTTTGCAGTAGCAGGAAATGGTTCACAAATGTAATTCCTGCACTACAGTTTTACACATACTGTGTTAAACTACATAAAAATGTTCTTCAGCTTCCAAACAACCGAAAATAAGTAAATGCCAGCAAGAATGTAGCTGTGTGACTTTGTCACCTTGTGCTTATGCATTGTGATAAGTTGAATATTTGTCCTATTTTTCTTCTTAATTGTAACTTCCCTTTAGGTTGTTACGGCCCACGCAGTTCGCGTGCCTGTTACAGGCAATCTCAGTGCCAACATCACGGGGTTTTTACCTATTCACTGCATTTATCAGCTTTTAAAAAGTCGATCGTTCACCAAGCACAAAGTATCCATTAAGGTAGGACCCTCATTTTATTTATGTTCACGATTTTGAATGCTGACCAGGTTTTACAGGCTGGTTTTTTTGGCTGAATTGCAGGAACAGAAATCTTGATGAATCTTATAGCCTATTACCATGTAATCTAAGAAGGAACTGTGCATTAAACCCCCTTTTTAGCTCTGTAATCCAGAGACACAACTTAGTGAACTTCAACGTAATAAGAAAGTTCTCTCTCTCCCCCGTGTGTGCTTAGCAAAGTCGTAGTCAGAATGGCATTTCCAGCCAGGGTAAGTATTACTGGGAGGTCTGTACAGAGCAGGGTCCAGGATATGCAGTTTATGACCAGGCCCAGCTCAGAACTGGTATCACACTTTCCAAAGTCAAAGCCCCGTTCAGTTACGTTTTTTGTAACTAGTTAAAAGGGGATGTACTTGCAGATGAACAAAAATACCCTCTAGCTTTGAAACTGAACAAGTTTTGGCATGTTATTTTCTAGGACTGGATCTATCGTCAGCTCTGTGAAACCACCACTCCACTCCATCCTCAGCTGCTTCCTCTTATCGATGTTTACATCAACTCAATTCTTACTCCAGCGTCTAAATCCAACCCAGAGGCCACAAATCAGCCGGTCACGGAACAGGAGATACTGAATGTTTTTCAAGGACTGTCTGGGGTAAGTGATTTGTTTGCTTCTTTCACATACTTTAATGTGAGGATATGGATTGTATTTTATATGTATTCTTGACACAAGTTCTGTAAGTTGCCTCACTTTGTGTCTTTAACGCCTTTATAGTAAAATGCCTCTTACTGCAGCCATGTGTTTTGAAGTGAATCTTGTTGGTGCTACTCAGATTTTTAGGAGGATTGCTGTTTGGCCCTGTTTTGCCCTTTTCCTTGGGAACTCGCCAACTTCTGCTGTTAAAAATGCAGAGAAGCTGGAGCACTCTAGCTGGTTTTGAAAGAAGCATTTTCATTTTGATAGAATTAAAAGAATAGTGGTGTGGACACATGTAAAATGAGTAGCAAGCATTGACTTGCACTGGAATCCTGGGATTAATTCTTATTAGTGTCCTAAGATATCAAAGATACATTTTATGTTTGAAGCTCATTTAAAAAAAAAAAAAGAAAAACAGTGGAAAAAAATCTGCAACTTTCAGCTTGGACCTCATATGGCTTCATATTTTTATATATGGCCGGCTGCCTTATCTTTATATTTGCAGGTAAATCCAAAATTTTTGTTCTTAAGAATCAGGAATGCAACATGACCTTTGTATGTGGTTTTGTGTACAGGGAGAAAATACTCGTCTTGCTCAGCGATACAGCATCACAACACAATTGCTTGTCCTCTACTATGTCCTGTCGTATGAAGAAGCACTTCTGGCCAACACAAAGATCCTAGGTATATGTGGAAAATACATGAACTGAAAATTAGATGTGTAGAGAGGAATTCTTACAATAACAGAAATTGAGGTTGCTGTCAGATTCAAACACAGCGTAAAAAGTTCAGATTCTGGCAGTAAGTGCAACAGTGCTGTAGAAATTCAGGATAAAGTTTCTACTAAATGTCTGTAGCTGAGTAATTTGTATTTTGGATTAAAAAAGGTCCAGCCTGGCCTAAAAGTTACCAGAAATATTTGAGACCATCTAATCAATGCAGCAACTATTAACAAAGACTTCTGAATTACTTCAGATCTGATTCATGTGTCATCAAACTTGTGCACACATTTCTTTGGGTTGACAGTTTCACAGCTGACAATGCTGAACGATCCTTTTACCTTTGAAATTGAGACTTCAAATAAATTCTAAAAGAACATTGTGTAGTTTATTGATGGAGTTTCACTTCAGTGAAAACAGTGTTTATATCTGCTGAGTGCTTTTACCTGCCCTTTTTAGGCTGCAAAACTTCCAGCTTTCCTCAGTGCTATTTCCTTCATGCTATTCAAGAAAGACTGAAACTCTATAAAATCAATTACAATCTCCCTGCGTTCATAACTTCCACCTTGGTACAGGGTGTCGTGTGTGCCAACAGTTTGAACTCCCTGTACCAACTGATACTGGTGTTTTTAAGAATAAAAAAAACCTCAAAATCAGTTGGACTCAGGCAAATTGGAGATCTTGCAAACAAACCTAAACGCCAGGGAAATCTTTAAATGGAAATGTTCGCAGAAATGGTTTCCTGAAGAGCTTTATTAATACTTGTAACAGGAATGAGGTGTGGTATTTGGGATTGTCTCTGTTTTACCCGGATAAGAGATAGACAGGTGCTTTAGATTTTCTTTATTGATTCAGATCAATAAAAGATTAATTCTTTTTTTCCAGCTGTAACTGTTGTGTCTGATTTCTTGTCCTGTTCCCTTACAGCTGCCATGCAGAAAAAACCCAAGTCTTACTCTTCAGCATTAATGGATCAGATTCCAATCAAGTACCTCATCCGGCAGGCCCAGGGGCTGCAGCAGGAGCTGGGAGGTACATCTGTGTGGGACTTTCTCATGTGCCCCAAGAAGGAAGGCTGAGGGTGTTTCCACCTCTGCAGCTATCATCTGTTCCATAGTGTGCCTTCCTTTCTCTCTCTTTTAAAATCTGTCGGTAGAAACCAGTGAGTTTATGGATATGTTTGAGGAGTAATAGTGAAGGTTTGAAGAAGACGGTTCTTTTTTGAGTGGGTCTTACCTACCTGGGGTAGGTTTTAGAGTAGGAATTGCCTAAGAATTAGTAATTATTCCAGGCTGACTTGAAGAGTTACTGTAGGATTCTCGCACCTCTCCAAAAGGTAACTTTTCCTCTCTGTTGGTTTTGTGATGCCAGGCTATAAACATACAAGCTCATCGAACTCCTCGGTAGGAATTCAGCCGAGGTCAGTTGTTGAAATGATAGGCACAAATATGCTGAGGTGAAAGATGCAGTTATTGAAATCTAAGATGCGTACGTTCTTACTACCCCCAAAGGTTTGCATTCTGCTCTCTTACGCCTGCTTGCAACTAACTACCCACACCTCTGCATTGTGGAGGACTGGATCTGTGAGGAACAGATCACTGGCACTGATGCTTTGCTGAGGAGGATGCTTCTTACAAACACTGCAAAGAACCACTCTCCCAAACAGCTCCAAGAAGGTAAATAACTTTGTTTGAAGTAAGCAGCGTTCTTTCCCAGGTGGTTGGAACATAGTGGCTTTGGAAGTGTGTAGCCATTTAATTGATTTGATCAGACTGCGTTTAATGAAAATTTTCTGCCACTCAGTCAGAAGAAATGTCAGTTCTGTGTTACTGAGAACCTGTTGCCTTTTATTTCACAGCATTTTCCATGCTGCCTGGAAATCATACCCAGCTGATGCAGATCTTAGAACATTTAACACTTCTCTCAGCTGCTGAATTGATCCCATATGCAGAAGTCTTGACATCAAATATGAATCTCTTGCTGAATGCCGGAGTCCCTCGGAGGATTCTTCAGACTGTCAATAAACTTTGGATGGTTCTTAACACTGTGATGCCAAGAAGGTAGGTTCAAACTGCCATTTAGTTTGTTGTTGCAGACAGGTGGAATACAGCACTCTGTTTCAAAAATAACACCACGGTGCCTTGGTCTGGGAAATTGGAGGCTGTGGCTGAACAGAAGGTGTTGGGAGTTGCATTCCTTTTTGCTTTGTTGAAATATTTAACCTTTGCAATTAAAAGGAAGGTACTTCTTGTTCCCAGGGGAGAGGAGGTCACCAGTTTGCTTGAAATACAGGAGTATGGTTTTATAGTGTATGTTGTTTACGACAAATTACCGATGGAAACACAAACTCACTCTGCTAAGGCTTTTCTGAGGAAGTTGATGCTCTACTGTAGCAAAAACGGTTTGGTTGCTGTAATTCCAGTGAATGGAAACCTGCCTGCACTCGTTCCTGTGCAACCTCCTCTAGGCAAACCTGCCGTAGCAGGGGGTTGGACAAGATGATCTCCAGAGGTCCTTTCCAAACCCCACCCTTCTGTGTCAGTGTAATTCAGTTATATCTTGGTTAACTTCCAGGGCTGCAAATGAAGCTTGGAGGTTTTTGCTCCTTGATAGGCCTAGAAAAATGCAGCTTCCTGAGATGAGTGTCCAGATGCTTATGTGATCCTTACTCTCTTACAGATTATCTGATTAAAAAATCATAAAAACAATCTCATTTTAGGTTGTGGGTGATGACTGTTAACGCCCTGCAGCCTTCAGTAAAAGTAGTCCGACAGCAGAAATACACTCAGAATGATCTGATGATTGATCCTTTGATTGTGCTGAGATGTGATCAGAGAGTTCATAGGTAAGTGTCTCCCTCTTTTAGCATTTTATCTTCTTACATTGATACCTAGTGAATGCAAACCACAAAAGTGTCTCACAGGAAGCTTCTAAAAGCTTTCAGTACTTCAAAACATATTTTCAAACTGATCACAGGAGCTTGTAAGTTCCATCTTTTTTTTGTATTAGGGTTGTTGGTCTGGGGACTGAGCGAGCTGTGCGTGCTGTCTCAGCAGCTCACGCCGTCCAGCCGAGTGTCTCGTTGGACAGCTTTACAGCCAGTTCCATTTTGGAAACTTTGGGATTTGTGCACAGGACATCCATTTTAGAACTCTGTGTGTGAATTTGGCCTAAACAGCCTCTGCAATGTCCTTAAAATGGCTGCTGCCACATGGTGGTGGTGGTGGTGGTTGAGACTGTAGCCGTAGCATCCTTCCGCTGCACACCGTCTTTTGCCATCCCTCGTGGGCTGTAGGTGTTCCATCTTTTTGGGTAACAGTTTCTGCCAGTGAATGCTGGATGGATATGATAAAGGTAGATTTGCTTATTTTCCCAAGAAAGCCTTTTAGGGGTACTCAGAAATTAGTTCCTCTAGATGTCAGTGATGACAGAGGATGTGTAATGCTGCTTTATGGCTCGGAGGCAGAAGAATAATCGGGGAATTTAATGATCATAATCGATAGCAATGGACTAGCTTTTAACAGGACTATGAAATAATGCAAAGAGTAAGTCAGAATTTGTAAATTATAACTTTGTTTTTCCATAGTAATGAAGAAAATTGCATCTGTTATTCTAAAAAGACACGGTTAATAATTTTAAATGTACTTTAGCCCCTAGCTTTATTCCTTGTGTGTTCTTTTTCACATTTTCTGCCAGTTGTGGTTTATTTTTCTCCTTTGTTATTATCCTTTTGTTCATAATAAATGGCAAATAGCTTGATTTGTTCTTCATGGTCGTGTTTGTATACGTCTGTCCCCCCCTTGCCTTTTAGCAACCGAGCCATGAATCCAGTTTTCATCTGAATTGCTACAGCTCTGCTAGACTTCAGGTTTTTTGGATGACATTCTTTAATCCCCAACCCATAGGTGAAATATTTAAATGTATGTCCCTTCAGCCCTGGGTGCAAACTGAAAATCTTACTTTTCTAAAACTATTAGGGAGATTTAGAACGCGATGTGATTTGAAAGCTACCACCTTAGTATTGCGGATGCAGTCCAGAGCTTGCCTGCCTTATTTTTATTTAACCCATCACTCAGATAATTGTTTTTCTTTACTTCATGTACAGCTGACCCTTTTCGGGTTTTCTGTGTCCATCAGGAATGAGTGTCTTTGGCAGCTCCTTGTTTCTGTGGAGTGTACACTACGCGTGTGTGCCTGAGAGAAGCAGGGCTGAAAGGCAGGGCAGCAGAAGGGATTGTGACCTTTAGCATTTTGCTGTGTTCGAGGAGAACAGCTTTAGTATGAACCAGGCTACAACCAAATGAGCCTTTGAGGGGAGCTTTTAGTTTGCTCCTATTATTACTGTCTTATTGTTCTGCCTACTGAAATGCCTTTATTTTTGTGTTCCCGTGTCAGGAGCCCTCCTCTGATGGATATAACTTTGCACATGCTGAACGGTTATCTTCTTGCTTCAAAAGCTTACCTCAATTCTCACCTAAAAGAAACAGCAGAACAGGATATTAGGCCATCCCAAAATAATGCAATGGGTCCAGAGGCCCCAGAAGTTACAAGGGAAGAATTAAAAAATGCATTACTTGCTGCTCAGGTAAGGGGAAAGAAATGGATATTAAATGATCTGAGGAAAGACAATGATAAAACAGAAACACAGAAACAGGAAATTAAAAAAGGAGAGCATTTTCTTTCTTTTTTTACCAACTTCTGTTATCATGAAAAAGAAAACTGCCTCTGCTTTCAGATTGTTAAATATTTTTGGTTGTCTGTTTTCTGGTCTGAAGCATTGTGTGGGTAACTGCTTTGGGAGTGTTCTTTACTGTTAATTAGACCAGAGGGGTTTTGTTTACCAGCCCGTTTGCCTTGTTGCTCTTAGTATCCAGAGGCTTTTTCTGTTCTTAGATTTGGAGTGTAGAACATTCTATCCACCTGATAGTGTTCTGGTTCTAACACTGCCAGTTCCACCTCAACATGAGGAAGAACTTCTTTACCGTAAGGGTTACAGAGCACTGGAACAGGCTCCCCAGAGGGGCTGTGGAGTCTCCGTCTCTGGAGACTTTCAAGACCTGTCTGGATGCATTTCTGAGTTCTCTGGTTCTGTCCTGCTCTGGTAGGGGGTTGGACTTGATGATCTTTGGAGGTCCCTTCCAACCCCTACCATTCTGTGATTTTTATTTTTTTTTAATTTATTTATGTATTATTATTACTTTTTTATTTCACTGGGTTTTCTCTTCTCTTGCTTAACTTTCCTCCCAGGACAGCGCTGCTGTGCAGATTCTTCTGGAGATCTGCTTACCTACAGATGAAGAGAAAGCCCAGAGCAGTAATACCCACAGTTTGCTAAAGAGTGTCCATGGTACCACAGGCCTCAAGAGCCCTGAACCAGAAGAAGAAGACAGCTTGCTGTGTAATCTTCGAGAGGTCCAGTGTCTGATCTGCTGCCTCCTTCATCAGATGTACATAGCAGATCCCAACATAGTCAAACTAGTTCATTTCCAGGTCTGCTTTGCACTATTTTAGTTATTTCAGGGTTTCTCTGGTTAAGAATAAGACAGATTAAATGGTCAAAGGATGTTAAATGCTGTTGTCATGGCCCCCAGAAATAGTAATGGTCCACTTTTCTGCTTCCTATCTTGCCAAATTCCCAGTACCTGCATTTCCTTCTTATTTCTGTTCTTGGACTCTGTTGTATTGAGAAGGGAGCACCTAAATTAGCCTGTTCCTCATCATTAAACACATGCTTTGTCTATGCCTCTGCCCTTTTGTATACCAAAATAGTTTGTCTGTGCTAGACCAAGGAAAAAGGGCCTAAGCATCTTATAATTACTTGTTCCTTATCTGTTGTTGGTTATTTTTTTCTGGCTGTGTTTTGAAATTAGTGTAGCCATTCATTGCTCAGAACTGTAATTTGGCTTCAAATGTAAACATCTTATCTTTCCTTTCTGTTAGGGCCCCATTTCTCTCTTTGGAGTGGAAGGAGAAATGTTGCCCTTGACAAAGGAACTATACTAAAAAAAAGAAAAAAGAAAGAGAAGAAAGATGAGCAAGTTTTTAAATATAAATGTGTTTTTAGTGTGTGTTAAATTGCTCGTTGCCAGATGGCAGACTCTTTAAAAAGAGTTAATTTGCCTTGACCTGGAACTGATTGACTAAAAAAAGTCCTAATGGTGCAGTTGTGAAATAAGCAAGCTGGGGCCTATGCTGGCGTTGAGAACACAGGGGAAGGACACAGGACAGGGTCACTGCAGCCCGGTTCAGTTTGGGGGTGGAGGGGGAGTTTCTGTGTGAATAACACATTGAGTATTGAGGATAAAGGGCTGATTCAGACTCTGGGTTGGTCACCCAGCCTGCCTTGTGTTGTCTTGAGATACCGGCCTTTGCTTGTAGTTCTGGACAAAAGAGATTTACAAGTGTATTAGTTTAGAAAAAAAGCATTGAAAATCTTAAGCAGAATTTTAAAACCCTTTGACACGTTGACACATCTCTTTTCTTAATCACACAGGGTTATCCATGTGAACTTCTGGCTCTGACAGTGGCAGGGATTCCGTCGATGCACATCTGCCTGGATTTCATACCAGAGCTCATTGCCCAGCCTGAACTTGAAAAACAGGTAGCCTACAGTCGTCTAGTTTGAGAATAGCTATAAGGAGTTCACCTTGATGAAGTATTGGTTAAGGGGAGAAAACAAAGGGATCAATAAAAAAAAAGTCCTGCTCTAACTTGCCTGGGATATTAAGGTAGCACCTGAAATTAAAGGCCTGATGAAGCAGCCTTAAAATCAAAATTTTATTATTTTTCATAAAAAGATTGAGTACAAAGTCTATTTCCAGGGAATATTGCTACTGTTTCTTGAAGCAGACTTGGGACCAGACTGTATTGTGTAAATTTGTAGTTGCTCTTATTTAATCCCTTTTCAAATATTAAGTTACTGCTGATGAGAGGACGCTCGACTAAAACTAGAACACATCAGGCCATAAACAGCATTTGCAAGGGTGACGTTGTAAATTGTGTGTTGCTTTGTCACTCCTCACTGGTGTCGGAACAGATTGTATCTGTGGGGGAGATTCTGCGATGCTAGCACTGGTACTTTGGTTAATCTAGAATATGCACGTGGGGTTTTTTTTTCTTAATGTCAGTGGAAAAAAAAAATCACAATAACTATTATTAAGACTTCTGTGGCTTTACTTTCCTCATTGGTAAAATAGAGAATATTTGCTAACTCTTAAGTGAAGAGCTTTGGATAGAAAGTGCAAAGTAATCTGTAACTTTACTGCTTTTTTCTCTTTTGCCTTTCACCTACTTAACAGATATTTGCCATCCAGTTGCTTTCATTTTTGTGTATCCAGTATGCACTACCTAAATCTCTCAGCGTGGCTCGTTTAGCCATCAACGTGATGGGAACCCTGCTCACAGGTACGCGCTCCAGCAGCCTCTCGGTACATTGTTGTGTAAATGAGAGTTAGTTGTCTGGGCCGAATGCAGTTTTGTCTGAACGCCACCTCGTTAATTTTGATTGTAAAAGTGACAATAATTCTCGACTGGATTTTTATGATAATTCCTTTTTACTTAACCATTTCCTTTTCCTTGATAGTTTTAACCCAGTCGAAGCGCTATGTTTTTTTTATGCCGACCCTGCCTTGTTTGGTGTCGTTCTGCCAAGCCTTTCCTCCTTTGTACGAGGATATTATGTCTCTGCTGATACAAATAGGACAAGTTTGTGCTTCTGATGTTGCTACGCAGACAAGAGACTTCGACCCAATTATTACACGTAAGTGAAGTACCTTGGATTTCAAAAGCACCGTCGTGGTCCCGGGGAGAAAATGTTGTTAGTGTTTCAAAAATGTGAGTGTAGTTGGAGCGCAGCATGAAATTTACTGCTGTTGTCTTGTAAATATACAAGGGATAGGTGGATTTGCTGGGTTGGATGAGAGAGTTTAGAGACTGTATGGGGCTGAAAGTACCCCTTGTATTAAACTTCGCACTGCCTTCCTTCGGTTTTATTTCCCTCCTTGTATCATTTCAAGACGTATCCCCACAGGCACGTGCTGCGCATAGAATTTGCCATTGCAGTCTAAGGATGAAAGATGTGAGCAAAGGCTTTTGAGAACACGGGGATGTTTTTTACCCCTCAGCAGAGGCATAATGGCCGTAAAAATCTTCCTAATCTGTTGGAAATGCAAAGTCAAACGAGCTCCCCAAAGTCTTCCACGTGACATAGCACGGTGGGATAAATATCTAGTGCTTGTGTGAACAGGGATTAACATGGATACACTGTTTAAGCGTAGCAGTTGATCTTGAGCATGTTTTTGTCTCTTTTTTTTTTTTTTTGTGTCTAAAGACAAATGCTCTGTTCATGTGATACGAGGTTCCCTGATGCTATCTGTGTTAGGATATTTATGTTGAAAGAAGGAAGAGGGAAAATGAAAAACCCCAAAGGAGTCAGATGTCGGTAAATGAAAAAGAAACGCTCTGGTGTCTCTAGAAATGCCCCGTGGAGTTAAGCCTGGTGCATGAAGTAGTGATGGCTCAGATTTGCAGTTGCAGAGCATACGTGTTTGTGTTAAGGGCGTAAGATAATTTAAAAAAAAGAATTATTTTTTTTTAGATGTACTGTGCTGATTCTACTTAACTTTCTAGGTCTCCATCAGCTAAAGGAGAAACCCGACGAAGTGTCAGGACTCTCTAAAGACTCACCCAACAAAAGTTGTTCAAGGGACGTTACGAGCATGGACCCTGACGTTCGGTTATGCCAGTGTGTTGAAAATACTATCATTGAAATAATCAACATGAGCGTAAGTGGAGTTTAGGAAGAAGCCAGAGGACGTTGTCCTCTAGCCAGTCCCACGGACTACGGTGCCTGCGTTTGGAGAAAGCTGTGGACTGAGGAACCGGAGCGCGCGGAGTCTGCCTTCCTTTCTCCCTCCTTTGATTCAGTTACGGCCGAAATGAAAAGGATTCTGTAAAGAGGCTTATGTTGCTTCCTGTGAAAACTTTTGAGGCTGATGGAGTTGGTGAATCATTTCCAGTGAAACCAGGCATGATTTTCAGGCTTGTTGGGTTTCTGAAGCGATAGACCAACACACCTGAAAGGGGTTTTATAAGACTCTCGAAAAGCAAATAATTTCTTAAGCCAACAGCAAAATGATGGGTAAGAAAAAATTGAGCTTGAAGTGCTTGAGTTAAATGAGCCTTGCAGAGCAAGATGGAATAAAACAGAAGACTTGATAAAAAATGGTGTAAGTATCTTTGCACCATCACATTGAGCAGTAAGAAAATGCTTCAACTTTTTTTTTTAACTTGTATTTTGAAATATTGGTCCAAGTTTCAGTTCATTTAAAGGTCAGCCAGCCTTCATCAAGAGCTTGAAGGTGGTCTAAGGGTTTCTTTAAATAAATAAAAAAAAAAGTACTGGTACTACAAAAGGAGCTGCATAAATGTGATTTGGAAAGAATATGTATTTTTAATGCAGCTCAGATGGTTCAGTATTTTTTTTAACGTCAAAAGAGACGAGAAAGACTTCAAGAAATAATTGCAAAGTATCTTGTCAGCAGGGGAGGGTTAAAACAATGAAATTAGCACGGAGGATGAGCGTGACAGAAGCTCCGTTTCCTTACGGCGATGGGAATGACAGATTCGGGCCGTAGCGAAGTGGTTACGAGCAGCGGGGAACAAGGCGGCTGGGCCCTTTGTGCTTCATGTATGGAGTGAGTTGTTCTCCCCTGCAGCAAAGCCGCGGGCTTGGGCCTCGACAGCTCTGTTCTGTGGCGTTGCACAGAGGCCTCTGTGGTGCAATACTTGGGAGTTTCTTGAAGCTCGCACGAGCTCTCGCGTGGGGCAGCGCGGAAACAAAATCAGAGGTTTGGCTGCTGTGCCAGAAGTGAAGGTAGTGCCTCAGCCTGCTTGAATTACTAAGCTTGTCCCTCCAGCACTTACTCGTTTCTTAAATGACAGCAGCCAGAGTCCTTAAAGAAGTAGAGTATTTTTCAATTAAAACCACTTTTACATTCCAGAGAGGAATGGTTTGATTCTTTAGCGTGGCCTTGGTAAGATCCAGCGTGGCTGGTGCCCATGTTGGACAGGGGCTGAGGAAGGCTGATCACACACGGGGGTCGTCTGCAGGCCCTGCAGACAATCTGTCTGGCTACCGCGTCTATTTTGTGTCCTCTCGATGTAAAGTATGTAAAGCATCTAAACCTATGTATCATTTTTTTTCCCCTTTGAGTGTGATTTTATACGCCGTAGTGGTATTTAAATAAAAAACCCCAGTGTACGACTTGATTTCCAAGGGAGTTGTCCGGAGGGGTGTCAAGTATTTTACAACACAATTCCCCCCAGCGTTAAACGCGTGGTTGCCCAGCAACGAGTACAACCCGGAAGCCAGCAAGGCCGTCCGTGATTGGTTCTCCTAGGGGAGGGGGAAGGCGGGAGCCCCTCAGTCCGCGCTTTGCTGATTGGCGGCTCAGCGCCCTTTCCTGTCAGCTGATTGGCGCCGGGGCGGAGGCGGGAAGGACGGACGCTGGAAGGGGGGCCGGCTGCGTGGCCTGAGGTGAGCGGCCGCGCGGCGCGGGCTCGCGTGGGGGTGTGCGGGGGTCTCTGCCCCTTGCAGAAGATAAAGGCGCCTCTGGATGGCAGCGGCTCCCTCAGCGCTCCCTGCTCTCGGTCGCAGAGAGGCAGAAAAAGCCTCCCCCCGGCTGGAGCTAAAATAGGGCCAAGGCGGTGTCGGGGTTTCCCTGCAGAGCGGCCCCGGTCCTCCCAGCAGCGCTCCCGGGCGGAGCGAACCGGAACGAAAGATTCCTCGCCGCGTTCCCGGTGTCTCGGAGCTTTGCCGCCTCCTGCCCATTTTGGTTGAGTCTTTCCCACCGCCTCGACCGGGCCTCGCTGGCTTCTTGGGAAAGCTCGGTGCGGAGTGGTGCTCGTTTAAGCGGCCCCTTTCCCCTTAATGAGTTCAGGAAAAGCCTTTTCGTGGGATGCGGTTCCTGTTTTGGAAGGAGGGGTAGGGTGTAAACTCCGACTTATTGCTAGGATTTCGTTTTCCTCTTGAGAAAGCCGATGTTGAAGCTGACTCATGCCCCATATTGGTGGTTTTCCTGATATATACTTTACTCGTTAAGAGCCACATGAGGACACAGGTTAGTGAGTTAATTTATTGCAGGGAATCTGCCAATTAAAATTTTTGTAGATGCTGAAAACCTGTAAGAAAAAAAATACGTAGTTCAAGAGCCCATCTATGCCTCTTCGGTATTTTTAATTCAATAACATTTTAGTGCACTAGGGGAAACTGACTTTCTTTTATTATCTTGAGTGAGAGAAGTCCACTATAACGCAGACTATTAAAGTGACTGACACCTCATTTTCCCTTGAATAATTGCTCTATTACTGCTGTGAATAATCGCTGTGTTGCTAGTGGAAGAAAAATGTTGGTTTAAAACTTCTCATTTCTGAAGTCAGGGTCGAGTTTTATTTTCTCATTGCTATAAAATGAACAGTACAAGCTCCAGCTGTCTGTTGTATCTTTGTAGTTTGCAGTGTATTGGAGCTCAAGCTTCTGGACCTGCAGAATTGAATACCAGGCTATTTTTTACTTATTAAATATCTTAAGCTCTTTCCCCCAAAAGCTTTGGGTTCTTATCCCACTGATACTCAGTCTGAGAAATAGAAACTGAAATGATGTGTGCAGTTCGTTCATGGGTTTATTCAACTTGCTTTAAGTTGCTGATGTTACCCATCAGATGGTGGCAGCTCGCTCCCATTTGTAACAGGGGCCGAGTCTCAAGTGATGGTGTGCAGTATAAATTCCTGTGTGGCAGTTCTGGGGATCCCCTGAACCACTCCTTGTCAGGTTACCTGGTTTTGTTTGGTGCCGCATGGTTTTTTCAGGCTTTGCCTGGTTGTCAGTGTTGACTTGTTAATACTGGGTTTTATTGCAGTAATAAACTTGAAGTAAACGGGAGGAAAAAGTGGCAATGTCTTCTGATGTGTCAGAATATACTATTGGGGGAGTGAAGATCATCTTCCCTTGCAAGGCTTACCCCTCACAACTTGCTATGATGAACGCCGTAAGTAGAACCTATATTAGCTCACGTTGAACTAGCAGCTCGTGTTTTCCAGTACCTGTCAGCACTTAGTAAACTCCCGTATCCAATTCAGAGTCTCCAATATCTTGAGAATTTCAGTTGTAATGTGACGTAGTGTTCTTTGTGCTGTACAATGATATCTGGCCCGTGACTAGAGAATGCTGAAGTACCTTCTGGATTTGTGAATGTGCGCGCTAAGAAACAGGTTCTGTGTTGGGCAATATACGGGATTGTTTAACTAGATATCCTGTAATAGCAATTTTACATAATTCTACGAGTATATAAGGAGGGAATAATTTAGTAAAGCATCTGTCTTTTAAACAAAACACTATTTCAGTAAGTTTTCACTTTCTGGAGAGTTTTTTAAAAGAATTTTTACACTTTACATGTAAACAGTTTTAACCATTTTGAAACCTTTTTGGTTTTTTTTCTCTGAGAAACAAATGGTTTGGTTGTCTGACAGGTGTTTTCAGTGTTTTGTAAGCCTGATGGAAGCGTCAGGTAGCGCTGCTAGCAGGCAGGTATTCCACAGCCTCCCTAAATGAACCTTCTGAGGCACGTTCCTCGGGAGAGAAATACAGCCAAGACTTGCTGACCTGTTGTTACTATCACGGGTGCTTTGGGCAGTGATCTGGGGTTTATTTTCTTTTTTCTTTTTATAACAAGACAGCGGGTGGTCCTGATCCATTTTTAGAAGTTACAGCTTCACTGGATGTCCTCTTTAGTTTTTGGAATATTTTTCTATTAATTCTGGTTTCGTTCTTGTTGTTCTTAAAGATTGTGAAGGGCTTAAATAACAGGCAGCACTGTTTGTTGGAGAGCCCCACAGGAAGTGGCAAAAGCCTGGCATTGCTTTGTTCTGCATTATCATGGCAGCAGTCTCTGTATGGTAAGTTGTCTTGGTGTCTGTTTGCTCAGGTTTTATTACCAAATGTATGGCAGTGAGTTGTTGTTCTTGTTTACCAGCCTTTAAACATTTGGTTTGAGGAACCTAACCAGGTCTTTGTCCACCATTATTCATATTGCCTTATTGGCAACATAAGACAGTAATGACCAGTAATACTAAGCTGGATTTAGTTATCCCGTGTCATAAGGGAACTAATACGGCTGTTGGAACTTTGAAAGAAAATACCGGTGGATTGTAGTTCTGCAGAGGGAATTGGAAAAGAGTACTTTTCATTTCTGTGAGTTGTTACAATTCATTGCACTGCCGTTCTTCAGACAGTGATGGTGACTTGTTCAGCCTGTGTAGAGGCACCAGGTTTATGACTGGTACCTAAACAAAAGCTTTTTGTCGTAACACTTTTGAAAATCTAGTTCTCATGTAGAGTCTGGAGTAGTTTTCAATGGAAGACAAATGACTGTGTTCTTTAGAGAAGTGCCTGCTTACATCATCATGTGAAAAGGAAGAGAGAAAGCCAGAGACCTCACCAGCGTGTTGCTGCGCGTGTCATTCCCAGTCTAAGAGGAACGAAGCCGCAACGTGTGCGAATGATGGTGCTTCTTGTTCTTTGAATAATCACGAAACAGGAAGTTCTGTAAAACCTGGAAGCCCGCAAACAAACACAGGTATCTTCATACATGGGCAGCTAAAATACCGTTCTAGAATTAAAACAGGGTAGCCAGTGATGTCAATTTGTTGTTGCTTTCAAGTCAGGGACTTTTATTTCCATCATAACAACAGAGTACTACGTGATTCTGCCCTGCGTGGAAATGGTGATGGATGAATCTAGAACTGTCTAATACTATTACTTACATCATGTATATTTACTGTAAATTCTGTTTCTAAAATACCACCCTTATTTTAATGCATTCCTAGTAGTGGACATACTTTTTATTTTGTTTCAATTACAGAATGTAAGGAAAATGAAACGCTGGCTTCGAAATTGTCTGCCAAAAAAAGGTTATCTCTATGTGACAAAGAGAATGATGATTTTCAAGTAGACAGGAAAAGGATTCGTCCTTTAGAAACCGAGCAGCAGGTGAGCAAAGTTTATTGGCTGTAAAACAATCTGGGAGAGGCTCAACAAAGCTGTAAGTTGCCGATCAACATTTCAGAGAAGGGCATAGAGAGTAGCTGAGTCATGTCATAGTTTGGATTGACAGGTTTTTGTTCCTTTTTATTGTTACTTGTTGCAAAAGAATCTACTGATGTGCTAAATTGTTCATAATACCCCATCCTAAAGGACATCCTGCATATTTAAACACCTGCTATCCTCAAAATATATTTATCCCCAGTTGATCCGCAATATTAAATCAAAGTACAAGACCCTAGAGTTGAAAGTGCTCTTGCAAATCCGTATTAGAAGTACAAAAGGTACCATGAATGTATTGGAGTTCTGCTTTACATCCTGTCAAATGTTGTCATCTCTGGCCTAATATGTGGCGAGCAAAGTTTTCTGTGATGTTTTCATCTGTGTCAGTGCTGGTATCACATGGCTGAGTCCTTGTATTCAGGTGTGTGCTGTAAGTGGCTTTTACATCGCTTTAGAATGCTCAGATGGTTACTTTTGGGTAAGTTTTTAGATCAATAGAGCGTCATTTTTATTTCTAGGTTTAGTTATGGAAGTTTTCTGTCTCTATCTCTCTACAGTATTATAATTTCTATCAGTTTTGCAACAGTGGGAAATGAAAGAAGAAAAGCTCAGCGATAATTACAGATTTTTGTTGTCATTACTGAATTCTGTAATTAAAACTTCACAGTTTTTCCCAAATGACTTTTGCGTGGCTTAGATTAAACTGTCAACAAATATTGGTGATGCGCTGTTACTGAAACAGACTCGGTGGAAAACAGCAGAAATGAAGTCACTGACTGCCGGCCAGCGCGAGCACGTACTTCTGCATTTGAACACCGAACTTCTTTTCCCCGACAGGTTAGAAAACGGCACTGTTTGGCAAAAGGAGTGCAGCTGGTTGATGCTTTAGAGGTTTATCACCAGAGAAAAAACGGAGAGCTGATTGTTCAGTCTGAAAAAAGTGTGAATGCCTCTACTTTTTCTCCCAAAACAGTAAGTAGTACAGTAACAGCGCTTCCAGCAGCACTTGGCTCTTTGTGTGTCCTAAACTAGCTTCTGCTTTAATCAGTGTATGATTTAACTTTGAGAGCAGTTTTCCAGTACACTTTGCCTTTGTAAATACAGAGGAAGCCAAAAGCTTTGCTATTACTTTAAAACCTTGGGAGCTAAATCTTTTTTTTTTTGACAAAAGCAAACTGTGTTCTAGCTCATTTGATAGGAAGTAAGTTTTATTGGCTTTGTAAAGCTCCATAGGTTTTTGAGTAAGATTTGAAGTGCTTTGTGCCACTGAACTTCAGTTGGGAGTTTGAAATACAGAGGCCAGCAGAGTGTGCTGTTGATTTTTTTCAAATAAAAAGACCTTTCTTACTTCCTTGATTGTAAAATTTGCTTTGATACTTTGGTGTGGGTATCTGAAAAACTTCATTTACGGCTTCCAGAAATTTCAGGTAATGAAGAAAGCTGAATACTTCTCATATAGCTCAACTAACTGTTAAATACTAAAATACTGAACCGTAGTCAGGTTTTTCTAAGAAAACTCTGCTTTTTTTGTAAGGGTGGTTGAGCTGTACATGCGTGTGTTATGATGTGCTGTCCATGGGTCTGGTTTTGCAGACAGGACACTATGTTATTCAGAGCTTAAACACTGTTTTGTTTACTGCCTCTTTGGAAAGAAGTAACCGAAGAAGAAATAAAAGTGCTCACTTGTGTCAAAGTTTCTTTTTAAGAGTGAAAGAACAAGGTATTACTTTCCTGCAATGAACTTTTACTTTAGCAGACTGAGAACCTGTCTGGGATGAAGACGCGACTGCAGAAATAAGGCTGGTTTTGTCATTGTTTATGCCCCGTGTTGCTGCATTAGAAGAACACCTGTAGATCCAGCGGGTGAGGATTTTCTGCCCAAGGGGACTGCCTGTGCTTAGCTGCTTTCAGTCCAGAGCCTGGGAATCCATTTCGGTCTCTCTGTTGTGGATTCTTTCAAGAGAGGGCAGTTCTAGTGTGAGTTTAGATAAGAAATTATATCCTCATGGTAGTCTCTTGATTATTTCTGTCAAAGCATACAGTCTGAGAAACTGGGGCAGCTGGGTTAAGGAATCCCCATTTATACTAGGTAAAAAAAGTAAACAGTAAATGGAGAGTAGTGTAACAAACACTTGGGGTATCAAAAAACAACTGTGAAAAGAATCTGTCTTAATGTGCTAGCCCACTGCAGTTTAACATATTGCTTACAACCTTCACAATGGAGTTTGAGTGACTTCTGTTACACATTCCAGGAGACTGGCAGCCTGTTACAATCAGGGACTGGACTCAGAATAGGCTAATTTACCACGATGAGATGAAGAAAGTTGTGGATTTGTATTACACGCTCTCACCTGACACCGTATCTGATCCTTCTCCTGCTGATTGACGTTTTGAATGAGCTCTTTGAAGCAGGTTCCAGCTTAATTAAAACGTTTGCTCAGTTAGCAGTGATCTGTGAAAGCCTGTGATAAATATTGAACCGGGTTCACCTGCTGGTTACTGTGAGAGGATAAACAGCTGCTTTGTCTGCTTGAATGAAGAGGCTGCAGCAGCAGCAGAATACTGTGCTTTTGAGAGCTCATAAAGGAATAGTTGAAAAGCTCTGGTAATGTCACTGCTGATATCTTACTAGATTGTGCTTGTGTGATATTTCACACAAGAGGTATTCACTGCGGTATCTTTCGGATGGCTTTGTAACTGGGAAATGTAGATGAAGATATGAAGAACTCCTCTTACCTCTTTGTGTTTCAAAGATCATAGCCTCAGTGTTTGTTTAGCTCTTTTACACGTAGGACAGGTTGGTGGACTTGATTATTCCTTTTTTAATCGGACTTCCATGTTTTTGCCAGATAAATATTGATGCGATAGGCTGTTTTATCTACCCCCTGACAGAACTGAAAACAAGCTGGATTGGCCTAAGGTCCATATAGTCTGGCATCTGATCTCTAACAGCATCTGTTACTGGATGTTTCTGGTTAAATACTACAGAAAGTAGAAGAGTATTTTTTTTTTTTTCCTCTCTCCCAAATGAAAATCTTTATCTCCGATTCAAACAGATTTAGATGGCCAAACTGTTTTCTAAAGGATCACAAAGGATTCAAGTGCAAACTGACACCGTTGCATTATGTGCAAATAACATAAAGAGCTAAACTTTTAAACCATGTTTTAACCATTTCTGTGAAGTTTCTCTACATTATAAAGCACTTTCTAAAAAGGTTTTATTTATGTGCTTTTGGCTAATGGTGCCTGTGGCTTTCAGAAATGTTATGACTACTCCAGACAGTTTTATACTTACTAGTTACTATAAAATCAGTCTGGCTTTATGACTTTTTCAATGTGGATTTTTTTTTTTTTTTTCTTTTTAGAAACCTTTTCATAGTTAAAGGGAACATTTTAAAACTGAAGTAGTGGCTCAAGTGCTTCTTAAAGCCAGTATTATATCAATTTCAAAACTTTTAAGACCACCAGTAAAATACTGTAATTTATAAGCCTTACGCATAAGAACACTTAATTCTTTTCATAAACAAGAGATATATGGGGCATCATAGAAGAGCCTTTTGTTCATGTGTATGTATATATTTATCTGAACTGCGTTTTCCTCTTGTTAGAACACTTTTTTGCAAACCAGTATTTTTCTATTACTTTTATTTGGCAAACTAAATGCGAGGCTTAGCATTAGCAGTGACATCTCAGCGGTGTGGTATCATCTTGGGAGTCTACGTGTTCTTTTTACCTCTGAAAACACAATCTGACTCGAATTAAAACTAAAAGTTAACCATGTTCCTAAGGGCCCTAGACAGTAACTGCTTCGGTGGTATTAATTGTTAGCACGGTGATGTGGTTTTCATTATCTCAAAGAGTAGAATAGAATATAGATGATAGAAATATCAAGATCCAATTTGCATTGCAGTTTTGTGTGCGAGTACAAACGGAGTCGAGTATTGCCACATATGTAACATATACCATATGTCAGCTGTTTCCTGCTTCGCCGTTGACAAGAGCCCCATTCATAACTCTTCTTTTTATCCTTTCAGTGAATAAGTAATTATTCAATATAGAAGGCAGGATATTTGGAACTGGCTATTTAATGTGGCAGCACACCGTAATGAAATCGGCTGTTACTGGCAACCTGAGAGGGGAATGTAACAATTCCAGCATGGGTGTAACTTTATCTGCTTTGAGGGCCCGTTTATTTGGCACATCAGTGCACCTTTTATCCCTGTGAGTGACAGCTCCAGAAGGGTTACATTTACATGCCTTCTATCATGTATTGTAATATTTAATGGAGGACAAGGCTGAGTGGGACTCGGGGTAACACGAACTTGCTTTTCCTCAGAGTGGAGGCTAAAAGACAGCTTGATCCCCAGAGCTGTGGTGTAACACACGGCATGACTTAGCATTTGTTTATAATGGATAATCTTACTGATCGCAATTAAAAGGCGAGGGAGGAGTGTTTGAGCAGGTGACTACGTGTTGTTGCTTGCACTATCACCTGAAAACCAAATACAAACTCTTTTACCCTAGAAGAATTAATTATTTTTTTTCAGTGGGAGGTGTTTGTGGACGTGGTTACTTGCGAGTTGTTTTCTTTGTGTCTTGTCACATTAATTATTACAGTTTTGTGACAATTGTTCCAGTATTTTATATTATGAAAGATGATGTTTCTCAGGAAGAAAAAAAAGTGGCTTTGAACAAGTATTTTATAGGATTAGCTTCTGTTTAGAATTGTTCCCTGTGTGTCTTATTTTTTCGTAGTTACTAGATGACCTATGACATAACGGCATGGCAAACATGTTTCTAATGGAGAGTATATGATATAGTCTGCTTATCTGCAAACAGATTGCATTAAACTGACTAGATTTCTTCTGCTTGCTGTAAGGAGAAGTCTTCTCAGCATATTTATTTGGGTGTCTGGTCCGAGGTTTCCTTCATTGAAGCTGCTGGACACTTCTTGTTCTGTAACAGGAGCGTCCTTACGCTGAGGCTTGAATGCGAGAAGTTTCTTTGCATTATTCACATGTGTAAATACTCTGCTGGAATAATTATTCTTTCTATGATCAGATGATAAAGTTGTATCTAGTGATAGGTAGGAGTTTTTTAAGGCTTTCAGTCATGAGGACACGGTGTGGATGCTTTCACGGTTTTAAACTTTCTGCAGTTTAATAGGCCAACCTGGTGATTTAACAGGGTATCTTGAACTGTCCTTGAGGGCATTTTCTACACAGACCACAAGCAGATTTAGCATGTTCATCTTGCAGTGGGATTTTCTTAATCTTGTTTTTTGTCTGCGGTTGCAGTCTTCTAGCCATTGCACTGAGTGTTCCTGTTCTTCTGGGAAAGAAACCGATAAAGATACCAGTAACGCAAAGAAGAAAGAAAATGGAGATCGGTCGTTTGTTCCCAAAATATTTTTTGGAACACGAACACACAAGCAAATATCCCAGATTACCAGAGAGCTGAAGAGAACAGTGTATTCCAGTGTCCCCATGACGATTCTTTCTAGCCGGGACTATACCTGTATTCATCCAGCGGTATCCAGTAGCGGCAGTAACAGGAACGAAATGTGTGTAGAATTGCTGGAAGGCAAACATGTGAGTAATTTTGTCTCGGAAAATGAGCATTCCTTTAAACATATTAAAAAGAAAAGCGGCGGAACAGTTGGAATGAGTACCATTTTTTAATACTTTGCACAATGCCTCCTGGTAGTTTGGTTTACATTAAATATTAATTGCGAGAAAATGTAGATACACAGTATCAATACCAAGATATTATAATCATAGGAATAATACTCATGACTGCTTGTGTTAACATTCTTAGTAAGACTGAATTGTCTTTGGTTTTATAGATGAAGAAGAGAGAGGTGCCCTTTATTGATGTACATTTTTAGGAACATGGATTTGCCAGTTTTCTTTTTGACGTGATGTGTTTTTCATTATTGTCCAACATAAAAAGTAGCTGTTAGAAATGTTTCCAGGGAACAGTGAAATGCATGGAACGACTCAGAGGGTTTGAGCTTACTTGTTTTTCATTATTTTTCATAACCACTAACTATCCGGACTTAATTGCTTTCAGGGCAAGTCCTGTCTTTACTACCATGGTGTTCATAAAGTCAGTGAACACTATGCCCTACAGTCTGCACATCGGATGTACCAGGCCTGGGACATTGAAGATCTGGTGAGCCTGGGAAAGAAGCTCCGTGCCTGTGCTTATTTTGCAGCCAGAGAACTCATGGTGGGCGCAGATATTGTATTTTGTCCTTACAATTATCTCCTTGACCCGCAGATACGGGAGAGCGTAAGTATATTTCTAAGAGATTAAAATAATTGACGTTGGAGGGAAGTTAGAAATATAATGTTCAGTGGCTACAACAAACTGAAATGCAATTTATATTCACAGTATTGTTTACAAAGCTCCTGGGTTAAAGACTTTATCCTCTCTCTTTTTCTTTTTTTTTCAAAATAAGCATTTCTGTATTCCAAGTAATGCTTCCACTAGTCTCATACTTGAGCTGATCAGTCACATATTTTTTTCAATCTTTTCAGAAGGAACTCTTGCAAACCTTCTCTCAGGCTGAGAGAAATCTGTTTTACACTCCCCCCCAC
>JAAGNO010010060.1:61164-71800 GCA_033439905.1 Ceryle rudis | reverse complement strand
GAAGATAACTGAAGTTAATGGAAATATTGCTAATTATTTCATTGGTCAGTGGAGAAGTCACACACAAAATAGCTAGCAAAACAGGAACCAGTGCTCCAAAGCCTGGATGCATTCCCAAGACCCAAAAGTAAACTAGGGGTTTTTTTTGCTTTGTAGAAGGTCAGGTTTGTACATAGTATTTGTACACTGCTCTGAATCTTAAGAGCAGAAAACACTTTTTTTTTTTCCAAGTCTGGCTTTGTATTAAGGCTGAATATAGACATATTCCTATCTGTTACTGACGTAGTTACTTTTACAGTGATAAACTTGCACCTGTCTTCATTTTGTGAGCACAGTTTTCCACCCATGTATAAAGATGCACATGCTTTTTTATTCACTCCAAAGATCATTCCTCCAGAATTTTCTCAGTCTTTTCTCACACAGAAAGGGTAATAAGAGGATATGCAAACCAGGCACATACAAGGTTAAGATATTTAAAAAATATAACGAGGGGAAAAAAAAGCTTTTTGAAACTAGAATCTCATTCTGAAATTTCCACTAGGGTTTACGTAATCTATCTTGTCTTCACATGTTGTGGAGCAGTCCTGTACTCTTACAGTTTCAAGTTCAGCGCTTGGACAATGTGATGACATTAACCTTCCAATTATCTTAAGGCAATAAACATACATTTCTATTTTTATTTTTTCAGAAGAGTCTGTCTTTCCAGTTTTCATATTACGGTTTTTAACCAACCACCTTTGGAATATTCCCGTTGCCTGCTGCTCTTTCTGCAATTTATTTGCTGCTGACAGTGACTTTTATGTATCTTAGATAACTTTTGGCTGGGTCATTTTCTGAACTTTTTATTCTATTGTTTTATTGCTTTTTCCTCAATGAGAAAGAAAAATTATTTGGGGTGTTCCCTCCTTTAATTGGAGGTCACCTCTCTGATTATGCCATCTCCTTCCTGTTATGAGTCAGGAACTAAAGAGAATTGCATAGAAAAAAGTCAAACCTATCAGCATTAGTCCTTTAGTCCCTTAGTAGTTGGTTCAAATATTCAGATAAATCACTCTGTAACATCCTCAGCTGCTGCTGATGCCTTTTGCCACACCTTTTAACGATGGTTAGAAATGGCATCTAAGAGCTTCCAGAAGAGTGAGAAAAATGTATCTATGTCATCATCTGCACTTTTGGCAAAATGTAAAGCAAAAGGAACATGCAATTTACACTGGAGTATGTAACCAAGCAGATAATTCACATACAATAATTCATTAGATTAATTCAGCTCTTGCTGCACATTGAAAAGCACAAGCTGATTGTGGTATCTTTCACTGTTCACATTTTGCAAACATAATATATATTATTATGCAGATACATTTCAGCGGCACTGCTTATTTCATGATTTATCAAACTACTCACACAAAAGCACTTTTGTTCTACCAAGAGAATCAGTGCTACAGGATTTGCAGCATAAATCTTAGAGTTAAAAAAAAAAAGAAATTAAAAATATCTGGGAATTTTTTGGTTTATCTATGTCTTTCAAACCCAAATTTCCACAATCTTGTCTCTAGTATGCACCACAGATGCTTAAGTTTAGAAAATATTTTCTTCTGCATGCAGATGAATTCACTGGTGCAAAGCAACAAGGACCCATTTAATTCATGAGATTTCCTGCCTTGCATGCATTGTAAACATACTGGTAATACACATCAGTAAACAAGGCCAGTTTCTGCAAATGAACCTGGGAGGCATAAAAAAAATATCAAATAGTAGCATCTTATTATCACAGACCTTTGAAAGAAAATAAGCTTTTAAGTAACTTGCACAGTTTAAGACTGCTTATTTATAAATTATTGCTATTATTTTAATTACTTGAATCGCCTTTGCTTAAAAAATTCCCTCCACTTTTTAATAGCAAAGCTACAGGAAGGTGCCAGCATTGATTGACTGGAAATGTTTATAGTTGAGTCCAGCAGGATCTGTTACTGCACTAGTCACAGGATGCAGCAGGCCATGGACTCAAAACCCTGCTCGGGAAATGAGCCCTTACTCAGAATAGAACACTCTCATTATTTTCCACTGTCCACAAAATTGTCCACTCTTATTAGAGTCCTAGTAGTTTTATCATCTCTTTACTTGTCTCACCAGCAAAGTTTTAAGGCTGTTGAAAAAGTATAATTTAAGAAAACCCACCACAATTGTGTATTGTACCTTTCATTTTATTTTGTCTATTTTATGGAAAATGGTGCTCCGAAGTTTAAGAGTTTTAGCCTAGATCTAAAGAATTGTGAATATAACTTGTGAATATAATTGTGAATATAATTCTATAGACTGATTTAAAGTGCACTCATTTAAGTTATTGAATGGATTTGATGTCCCTTGTTATTATATTATTTTTCATTGCATTAATTGCCTATAAACATTATATTTCTAAACTTTGTTTTCCATAGTGAGTGGAAAAGAAGTCCCCAGTAGATGGAAAATGGAAACATCAAATCTGTTTTTAAAAACAGTAAAAAAGAGGATCCTGGGAACTACCAATCTGTCAGCCTCACCTTCATGCCCAGTAAGATCATGGAACAGAATCTCTTGGAAGATATGTTGAAATGTATGGAAGACTGGGAGAGAGACAGCCAGAATGGCTTCACCAAGGGCAAATCGTTCCTGACCAACCTAAACTTTCTACAGTAGAGTGACCATATAAGTAGACAAGAAAAGAGCTATTGATGCAATCTATCTGGACGTTTGTAAGGCCTTTGATACAGTGTGTCCCATCACATACAGTCCTGTCCGTTCATCCATCATCCCCCCAAGATTCTTGCCACTAAATTGGAGAGGTAAGGGTTTGATTGACAGACTGTTGGATAAGAAATTGTCTGGATGTTCATGTCCAAAGAGTCACAGTCTCAGTGACCAAATGAAAACCAACAAGTGGTGTCCTTCAAGGGTCCCTACTGGGACTAGTATACTTCAGTATCTTCATTGATGACATAGTAGGGTTGAGTGCACCCTCAACAAGTTTGCAAATGACACCAAGCTGAGTAGTGCAGTTGATTCACTTGAGGGAAGGGATGCCATTTTCTGAACTCTGTAAAACCTATATTTGGTGCAGCAGTGCCCAGCTTATGATCTACATCTGTTATCCCAGTGACACTCTGACAAAAATGTCCAAAGAATCACAAATTTAAGTATTAGCTGTCTGAACAGCTTCAAATACGAAAGTGTCTGATGTTCAAATATGTCACCTATCTAAAAGCTTAAAATAAATAATGCAGCATACATAGATAAAAGGCTTAATTTTTAAGCAAGCCATATTTTTAGGTATTTGATGTTTTTAGTGTAAAATTCTCATATACTGGGTGAAAGCAAGAGCTTAGGCAGATGCATAAGATAGGAGGAAATAACAATTTCTCAACAGTGCTGCTATTGACTTGCTTCCTTATGTTTACCTGGGAAGATGAAGACAGACCTCTTCTGTATATATTACTATGGGATCTTGGTTGGAGGAAAATGGACACTGTTATCATGAACTGTCCTTGAACCATGGAAAGAGCGCAAAGGAAGAAGAACGGTGGACAAAAGGCAATGAAGCAAGAAGATAAAGCAGAAAAAAGTAGAGAAAAACAGGACGTGGTGGGTACTGGGCGAGTTAGATAGCAACCAGTCATGTAATAGATTTAGGCACGTGAACAGTGTGTGGGCTATCGCATGTATCCAATCATCATTGTTGGTGCGCGTGATCAGTAAAGCTTGCTCTATATAACCAAAGGATATGCTGATAATAAAGGTCTTCGCTTTATAACTCTCGTGGAGTTGTCAAAATCCATTCTTCCCCTGCATATAACAGTAAGATATGTACCTAACTTCCGCCCAAATTCCTGTACCTTTGCAGGGGATTGAAACTATGTGCTCTGATATACAGGACAACAACTAGTGCTGCCAATTCACATGATCGTATGTAGGGTACTTCATCTTGCAGCTTTATGGTGGAAACAGTATAAGAAAAATGTGAGACCGGAGAGCTAGAGCAAAGGCCAGTGGAGGATGTAATGATCTGCTCATCCTCTCAGTGGTGAATACAATCTGTGGACTGTACTTTTTGGGTTCCCTAAACAAGAAAGCAACCATTTCACTTCTTCAGGCAAAAGAGGGAGTCAGTTCACTTCATGCCTGAAAGACTGCACTGCTCCAGCCCCTTATCCCAAAAATCGTATCTTTGTCAGTGCCACTAAATTAAAAAGGATACTAAGCAGCAAAAGGTTTGAGAGAGAGACTTTGGATGGTGATGTCTTCCTCTGCAAATACCTTGGTGAGCCAAGGAGGCCATGCTCTCCTGCAGGTGGGTTTCTTGTACAGCTGCCTAGGGAAGTGAATATGCAGAGCTTGAGAAAGTGGCATTGAGTATCTCAGCACAGACACTAAGCACATGATAGAGGTCATCTCACTGGAGCAAACATTATCAGCTTTGATGAGCTGAGTCCTGCTCTCTGCCCGCCATGTCACCATTTACTACTTTTTAGATGAGCAGAGTTTTCCACCTGGTAGGTAAGGAGGTGGCTGCTGTCCTTCCTGCAGTCTGTGGACCAGGAGATATTTGATGGTGTCAGTTGTGGCTAACTCTTGTATAACATATTTCTGACCTCAGCTCTCTATTGAGGAATTCCTTCAAGTGCTGATTACTGATGCAGAAAGCCCAGACAGCTTCAGTCAGGACATACCTAAGCCTTTGTAGGGCATTAGACCTCTTGTTCACCCAGAGGTCCTTCGACCAGCTATCAGGGTCCTCCAGACCTTATTACAAGGTTGTGACTGCATCTTTCCTGTTCCATGCTTTTCTCTGCTCTCCTATAGAAACTATTCTATATTTTTTTATTCTATTGGGCCAAATCCTGCACTTCCTATTTTATGGACCTTAAGACCCACGAACTCTGCATAAATGTAGCACATATGATGCAGAACCAGAAAGAACCTATCTCATATGGGGAACAAAGCATTTAATGAATCTTCGTTTACCTAGAATGGGTGTCCTCCTTCACCCCTCCTTGAAGTTCATCAGTGCCTGTCCCCTTTCAGTAATTTGAGTATTATTTTTTCTTCTATTTTTCTCCGACAATATCTAACTCCCTTTTAGCATGTTCCTGGTAAAACATACAAGATAAAATTTAAATTTTTTTGCTCTGGTCGGTGGCTTAGGAAAGGAGATGTACATGAGTGGCCTGGCACCAATAGTAATTATTATGACACCATCTGTTATTAAATATATATGTTCACCTTATGTAATTCATCAGTTCTATAGAGATACAGATAACCTTTTCAAGTACTAAACATGCTGATACTTAATGGATAACTAAAGAATTAGTGTGCATATAGCTGTTAGTCGAGAGATGTGATTCCTCATCATGCATTTTCTTAAAATAATTTGCAAGTTCTAAGTTGAGAGCAAAGGTTATTCTTTTTATTTTCAGACTTTACATTCCCTGTTTAGGATTGTTTTGTCCTACAGTGCTTATTTATGACAGCAGTAATCCTATTGCCTAGATCTGAGGCAACTGTTTGATTTCTTTAGGCAAGAGACCCAGAGTTTTTTATTTCCACTTAATGGTGAGCATCATATTCCAGAAAGCATACAGAGGAGACCACTTCATAAGTCAATACTCACATGCATGAAAGAGTGACATTTTTTTAAAAAGCATCATGTAGTCTATAAACTCTTATAAAATAGAAGACTTTTTTTCAGAAGTGAAGACAACAAATATTTCAGTAAAAGTGCAAAATGCTTTAATTTTCATGTTGAATTGCCATTAGCATTCCATGTCCTATAAAAGAGACTAATGGCCTCTTGAACACTCTAGTAATTTGAGTCCATTAGTGTAATAGGCAGGGATTAAAAGCAGAAACAAAGAGATAATTAACCATGAAAGTTAAACACATCTGTTCATATTCAATCATTAAAATGACAAATATTTCATCACTGAAAAACATAGATCTTAGTATAAGAAGATTCAATACAAAAATCATCTCAATATAATGTTCTATCAAACTTACATATTGCTCATAGGAGGAATTTTATAGCAACTTCCTTCTTAGATGCTGAACAAAAGTCCTAGTTTCACCTAGTGGATACCACAAAGAAACCACACTCATCTGTAATGCTCTCATCATTGCTTCTGAGCTAAACCCACAAATTCAAAAAAGTCCATTACCCTGATGCATCCTCCTACTGTATTTGAAAAAGTAGGGAAAAACTGATGCCATGTGTACAGTCCCTGAAGTAACAAGTTGTTTGCTCACCACATAAGACATTGATGTTCTTCTGATGTGGAGGGGACTATTCCACTGTCCTAACCTCTGGGATCAACAGCTCCTAAACTAATTCACGTAGCTTGATAGAAACAGACCACCCCATCTTCCATGAAGCCCCAAACCCTTCACAGGAATGAATCGCAAAAAAGAAGGACTTAGTTTTGCTATCCCTTGAGGACGGTGTACTCAGTGCTTATCCTTTCCTCTTGGGACTATATGTAAATTGATGAGGTTGTGGAAAACAATAAATGGAAATTTTTGTAAAAAACCCCTGAGTGTTTGTGCTTAATCCCAAAACTGTAATCAAAGCTCCAAAAGGGAAAAATAATAACATGCTTTATCAGGTCCTCGCTAAAGCTTGTCCCTAATGCTTCTTTTATCCAAGCTTTTGTTCTAGCACGTGTCACAGCAACTTGTACTGACATCCAAGCAACATAGAATAATAGAATCATCCAGGCTGGAAAAGACCAAGATCATCGAGTCCAACCAATAACCTTATTGCTATGTCCACTGCTAAACCACACCCCAAGCACCTTGCCTACATCACTTTTAAACTCGTCCAGGTATGGCAATTCAAACAGTTCCCCAGGTAGCTTTTTCCAAAGCTTGACAATGCTTTCAGTGAAAAAATTCTTCCCAATACCCAACCTAAACCTCCCCTGGTACAAAATAAAGCCATTTCCTCTTGTCCTATCAGTTGTTACTAGGAAGAGACTGGCATCCATATCTCTACAACCTCCCTTCAGGTAGTTGTAGTGGTCTCCCCTCAACCTCCTTTTCTTTATACTAAATAATCCTAGTTGCCTCAGCTGCTCCTCATAAGACTTGTTCTCCAGGCTCTTCACTAGCTTAGTTACCCTTCTCTGGACACATTGCAGCACCTTGATGTCTTTTTTATACTGAGCTACCCAAAACTGAATACAGTAATCAAGGTGCAGCCTCACCAGTGCCAAATATGGGGAAACAATCACTTCCCCAGTCCTGCTGGCCATGCTATTCTTGATACAAGCCAGGATGCTATTGGCCTTCTTGGCCACCTGGGCACACTGCTGACTCATGTTCAGCTGACTGTCAATCAGTACCCCCAAATCCTTTTTTGCCAAGCATCTTTCCAGCCACTTTTAGCATCATCCACAGAAACAGCTCTTTTATAGTTTACAGTTTCTCAGTCATTAGACAGTCAGTCCTGTGTCTTAGCTGCTCCTCTTTCCCTTCAGTCTATCCCCTGGGGCTATTGTCATTGGTCTTCCTTCATCCAAGGTGGATTACCTTGCTCTCACTGAAATTAACATATATCCTGGCGCTGTAATCTAGGAGGAATCTGTATTTAGCAAGATAAATCCTTTACTAAATAATTACTAAACAACTAATACCTAAAAAACCCCAATTAGTACATACTAGCAATGGATATTTCTATTTCTTTTCATTGTACATCTGTAGCTGAACATCCATCTCCCACTCCTTGAGAGTTTTAATGAGTTTAATCTTTTGTTGTAAATAAAAAAGACCACTATGCTGGCAGAGATACATTAATTAAGAACACAAGACCGTAAAGGCTATTAAAATCCCATATAAACCAAACAGTTTGAGAAGTTGTTAATGTAATTTTAGTCCATGACCACATTAGGAAGACACCAAACTTCAGACACAGGTTTAATAAAAGGTTCTGGAGTCTAAAATTCTCTTGTATATCATTCCCTCCCCTTTACAGTGATATTTGGGGTCTCTGTTTTAGAAGGGTGCAGTCATATTCATTAAAATGAGTCTGAACACCAGATTTATTTTTTCTAATTTTAATTCTGAAGTGCTTTTCCCATTGCATCAATCACTTTGCAAATGGTAGAGTGCAATAGAAATAAAAATGGTTTACTGTACTTAGCTTGAAGTAGTCACTCCTCAATTCCTAACGTCTGACCAGCTGTACCTCTCAATCCTGAGTGCATTAAACACAGCTTATCACTCAGATAGCAGCCACCTGAGAACTTGAACCTTTACAAAGCTCACTATGACTTCAAGGATCAGCAGTCTCTTGTTTGTTTTTCTCATCACTCTTCCACCTACCTCTGGTCACCCTTATTCCCAGATACACTTTTCTGCACAGAATCTCCCGTTCCTGGAAACAAAAAGCATGTGAAATCTTATTAGATTATGTTTACATGAATTTTCCAGTCCAGTAATGCATATCTAAGTAACTTGGATAATTCAGCCAAGTGTCCATACTACAATTTAAAGTAAAACAAACCTAAAATTGTTTTTGAAGAGTTATCTATTATTAGACAGATATGAAACTGAATGAAATAACATAGGAAGCCATAATAAATGTAAATCTCCACTGTTTCTATATTGTATTTCTGCTCTTTCTAGCCTCAGGAAATTTTGTAGTAGTGTGATGTAGGCTGAAAGGACCAGATCTGTATTCCTGTCTATCATCTCTTTAAAGAATGTCAGTAACTCAGAAAAGAGCAAGCAGATGAAATCACAGCACATGAACCTCTTTTGGGAACTGGTTCACCTATTCAATTTTTTTTTTCCTTTAAAATGTAAATCCACCAGGCCTCCTCCCGACAATGAGGAAGACACTTTTTATGATTCATTATTTTAAAAGAGCTATCCCTTTATAAATGAACCTATATAGCGTTATGGAGGATGGGGTTCAAAAAGATCTTGTGGCGCAGTTTCAGTTATTCCTGACATCTCCCAAAATGACCTCTCTCAAGCTAGTCAAATGCTGGCTTGAAAGCAACTATGCAGATACTCCTACTGCTCAAATAATCCAGAATTGCACTGCACTGCTGGTTAGAAATCACCCTCATTTCCACCCTGAGCATATGTATGAACAGCTATTTTTTATGACAGTCCTACTCTTTAACTCAAGGAACTCTTCTCCTTCTTTTCTATATATATTTCCCAATATATTTAAAGACCATATTCCATTATTTTCAGGTTGCTTAATCCATATTCTTTCTTTCTTCTTGCATCCTGAAGTTTTCCACTCCACCCTTTGTCACGGTGTACTTTTTCTGCACTTGTTGAAATGTGAATTCAGCTTTCAGAGAAGGAGCTGAGACAAATTTCCCTAGTATTTGAGATACAGTCTCACCAGTGGCACTGAGCCTTCCCCAGTTTACTTTTACATAGTATACAAGGTCTTTACCTTCCTCAGTCCCTTCCAAACAATGACCTAATTGTTGATTTTTTTTGCTATTAATTCTCAGATATCTGTCTCTGAATTTAATTTTTCTGGGATCCCCCTTCTGTCATTCCTGCAATCATAGGAGTTGTTTACTCCTTTAGTCATTTAGACTTATAGAATCATAGAATCATTTAGGTTGGAAAAGACCTTTAAGATCAAGTCCAACTGTTTTGCGACAATAATGAACATAAAGGATGAATTTTGTTCTTACTGACTGCAAGGGCTTGGCAGAGAGATCCTTAATGGCTCTAGTTCCACCAGAGCCATGCTGGAAGACATCCAAGGAAAGGTCACCAGGGCAGAAGGACAGAGCCTCAACAGTGCCTTTGGAGATTCCTAGCACCTGACCACATCAAGGGGCTAATGCTTAAAGAGATGAGAAAAAAAGCATGAAAAGTGAAAATACTGTAGAGAATCCCCACAAAGACATTTGCAGTATTTCCAGGCTCTTTCAAGATTTTTCCAAGGAAGATAGTCATTTGCACATGAATGGACCAAATGGAAAATATTCATTCCTTGTGGAGCCTAAAGGTAGTCTATTTGGCCAAATCCAGCCAGTCCACATCTTGCAGTCATAAGGAAGAACACAATGTAAAACTATACTAAAATATTGACAGCCCACGGACAAAATAAAAGAAACAACAACTGATGCCTTGAGGGGAGGTGCCTCACAGGAATCATGACACTTTTTCCTAAAAGCACAAATGTCTTCTGTATTTAACATCCATAATGAGAACCTGATATAGCACAGAGAAGACACACTAACATAACTAACCATATCTCCTTTCAGCTAGAAGCTTTGGACTTTGGGAAATACCTTCATCACCATATAGTTACAGGTTTTAGAACAAAATTAAACACTGTCTAGTTATATACTTGGAAAACCAGCTTGTTTTAACAGATCATGCACCAGTTTGGAATTCAAGAAAACAAAAGCCTACTACCATTCTTTCCTTCAACAGCTGCATGACCTTGTGTAGGATCCCTTCTCTCAGTGTCCCTGTGTCAAGGTTTAGGGTCAGGGCAGTCCACTAGATCTATAACAGATGCTCTCTGTTAACACTCCTCCCTCCCCAAAGGGGAAGAGAAAGGGAATAAGGGAGAGAGGCTTATTGATTAGAAAAGAAAGCTAGAACAGCTTTAATGAAAATAATAATA
>JAAGNO010010060.1:28338-41860 GCA_033439905.1 Ceryle rudis | reverse complement strand
GGAAAGACCTGTTGTATGGAGAAATGCTGAATTCTGTTTTATCTTGCATCAGAAAAAAAAAAAACAAAAAAACAAAAAAAAAAAAAACAAAAAAAAAACAAAACAAAAAAAAAAAAAAAAACAAAAAAACACTAACAAAACAAACAAAAACCAAAACAGCAAAACACAAAACACAGGAAAAAAAAAAAAACACAAAAAAACCACCAGCAACCCTCAACACTGAAAGTTTAATCTAATAATATGCAAAGATACCTTGTCTGGTGAGTGACTAAGTGATATAGTCAGTTTTGCATCATTAAAAGCTTCTCAGTGTCTCACATCACAATAACTTATAACACAACCAAACAAACAATTCTTCCAGGAAAGTCATGATAAAAGACTGGGGCTGATCTCGTATAACCAGGTGATCCTGCTAGTGGATGTCGTCTACCTGGACTTTAGTAAAGCCTTTGACAATGCCTACCACAGCATTTTGCAAGAGAAGCTGGCAGCTCATGGTTTAGACAGGTGAACACTTTGCTGAGATAAAAACTAGGTGGATGGTTAAGCCCAGAGAGTTGTGGTGAACAGTTGGTGGCTGGTCATGAGAGGTTTTCCCAAGCGCTCAGTTTTGTGGCCAGTTCCATTTAATAGCTTTATCAGTGATCTAGATGAGGCGAATGAGTGCACCCTCAGTAAGTTTGCAGATGACAACAAATTGAGTGGGAGTGTTGATCCATTTCACAAGGGCAAGGATTTTTCTTTCTGTGCCCTACTGAACCTTCTTACATAATCTCAATCTTATAATTTAAATTTGGCCTTAATATGCATGTTTACTCAATGCTGTACTAAAAATAAACTTAATTGGGATTATTTATTTGTTCAATATCTGTTCATTTTTCTTTTCTAAGAAGGAAACCATCCCTTTTCTAAATTCAAGGCTAACCTGCTGTCCAAAATTATTTCTTATTAGAAGAGGGCCTACACATTAAACAATACAGCCATATGTTCAATGAGCATTAGTCCTTATTTTCCTGGTTATATCAAAGTAAGCTCCACAGGGGTCTGTTGCCCTAGGCAAATTGCCCAGCCCAACCAGTCTGTTGCTGAATGCTCAATCAACCTAGCCAGCTTGAAGTTATCTGTGCAAACAGTTTTACTGCCCCTGGAATTTGGCTGCCCCAGGCAGCCATGTGTTCTTGCTCTTAGGAGAGTGCTTGCTCAAGTTCAAAAGTAATTCAGAAATATTGGAAAAATTTTTCTTTGGGGGAAAAAGCATCTTCTCAGAGCTCCTTAACTATTTCACAAGTGGGAAATATAACAGAAAAGACTAGTAGGCAATCACTGTGTAAAGTATTTTTCCCAAGAAATGTTTCCAGATAAAATTATATACCAGCAGTATCACAAAACATCAATGCAGATGCGTACAAACACTAATTATGTGACAGGTTGTGACAAGGGTTAGTTCTACAAAACACGTCATGCTGGGAAACCAAAGGATCACTAAGAACATTATTTTTCTTATCCAAACACAGAAATCTACGTGGGCTAATTAGTCTTGTTTCAGAAAAGCAAAACACATCAATAGCCACAACAATGGTGAGAATTAACTTTTATAATGTTAAGTTATAGAGGGACTTTCTGCACAGTCCACAATAGATTTAATTAGTTCTTGTTTTCCTTCAGTTACATAAACTAGTTTCATCATCCTGATGTTGCCATTTAAAGTACATTTCTTATTCATTTAAAGTTCTTTCAGTGCCACAATTGACAGTAGTTAGTGCCATTTGCCAGACTTCTGCATCCAACCTAATCAGATGCTGTTGTCCTACAAATTATTTTTAGATATGTTTCAAACTCTCTAATTACACTCAGTGTACTGCCTTGCAAAGAAAACAATTGTTGCTTTAGTGTCTAGGATACTGTCCATGGATAAAATCAACCGCTGTGAGAGTATTGAATTGTAGACACAAAAACATGACTGCAAAATAAATTCTCCTAAGCTGCAGATGCTAAAATGGAGCAAAAGAACCTTTTAAAAAAATATGTTGTTATTGTTTAGCAAGAAACAGAATCCACATACATGTGCAGCAAGTCTGAAGACAACTTTATCAAATGACTGGATAAGTAAGCCTGGCCATTTTCTTATGTGAACCTAGTTCTAATTATTCTCAGGAGAAATGCTAAATCAGATCACTGCTCCATAAGAGCTTATAAAGCTAATGGAGGTGTCACATTTCACTGCCTCTTCTCCACCTTCTTTGGAAAAGAACAAGATCATTTTAAAATCAAAACTGCTGAAAAATAAGCTCTTGCTTTGAGCTGGATGAAAAAAAATCTAATGACATGCTTTCCATTCGATCCTCCCAATTCTCAAATTCAAAACAGTCACAAATACACTTGCTGGCAGAACAGCACTATGGTTTTCCCACCACGCTGATTATCCTGCTCCTCAATGGCTTAGCTAACAGGTTCCTCTGGAGCTGGGCAACACACAAATTCAAAGACTTTGACCTTCTGGACCCCATAACATTACCTCTTCCTGACTGAGGTCATTGTTTTTATCTTACTGTTGCTAAGAAGTGTTGCCACATCTCTTCTTAATCCAATCACATCAACTCCTAAATATAAATAAGCAGTGACAGGATAAGGGGCAATGGTTTTATAATGAAAAAGGGTAGGTTTAAATCGGACATAAGGAAGAAATTTTTTAGGAAGGTCATGGTGAGCCACAGGAACAGGTTGCTCAGAGAAATTGTGGATGCCCTGCCCCCAAATGTGTTCAAAGTCAGGTTGAACAGACATTTGAGCAACCTGATCTAGTGAAAGGTTTCCCTGCCCATGGCAAGGGGGGTTGGACTAGATGATCTTTAAATGTCCCATCCAACCCAAACCATTCTATGATTTTATCAAATTCAAGCCCACCCCTTGTTTCTCTATTCATGAAAATGTTGCCCATAAACCAGTCAATATCTCTGGTATCATTTCTCCATGTCTTCCAGACTTCTTTGTCCATCTTACTAGGGAACAGTTGTATTTTCATCCCAGCTCGCATGCTGCCTGACATGAATGGACAATAACAATATTTCAGATACTTCAGGCGTCCTTTCTTGGTGACAATGTGGATGCCACCAGCTATTTTAATGCTCTTTAGTCTCTGTGGGTGGGATTCATCTGTGTATAAAGTATAGCTGTCTAGATTCAAACTAGTCATCTTTTTATAGCCAGCTAAAGGAAACAGGCACTTTCAGTAGCCTTTATCTGACCTATTTTAAATGCCTATTTCAGGAGGAAGTGTCCCATGCCTTAGAAGTATCTATTTCTTGCTCTGATAAATCTTACCTTCTGTATCTAATCAAGCTCTTACTGCCACCAGTGACCTTGTATTTCTAATGCTTCTAACCTTTATTTCCAAAGTAACACGACGAGGAGTCCTGGAACAGGTTGTTCAAATTTGTTCAAAGTAAATCTATGCAAAAGATCTTCAAAACTAGACCTGGGTCTAGCAGGTTGAGCTTTCCATCCTGTGAGAGCTTCTGAGGTTTTGAAAATTTTATCTCTAACTAAGTAGAACAAAAAGTTGAAATGTTGACATTTTACATGACTCAACTATATTAAAAGAACAATAAAGCTCAGCTACAGAGAAATCTGTCTTAATATATTTGAAGAATTCTTTCTCATTTTCCCTTTGCTAAAAAAAACCTTCACATCTTAAAGAAAGCATTAAATTTGGAAATGCATTTGATTTTTTATTTTAAAAGTTGAAAGGGCATTTTCCAAACATGTCAGTCCACATGAGAAGGGTTCAATGTCCAGTTCTTTCTCCTACTGAGTTTTGCTTTTGATAGAAAATTATTTCCTGACCTCCAAGTCTCACCTAAAGATCCCTAAGCAATTGCAGGTCAAACAAATTTAAGTTAAAAAAAAATCTCAGCATAGATCAAGGTAGGTCAGGTGCGCATTTCATATTCATGCTATGATATCTATAATTATTTCATACTCATTTTCAATTACTGTAGTAAAACAGCAACTCAGCTTAGTTAGCAGGTATCACAGACATTTCCAGATTGAGGTGTTATGAGCTTGGTTCAAAGCCAAAACTCACTCCAAAGGCATACTGGAGTATAACCATCTGTCTTTCAAAGGCCAACACCTGTTCAAGGCAGCCTTTTAAACTTAACATGATTGCCAAAATAAACATGCCATTTGGAGATGCATAATGGGTACAAGAACACTGTACAGGGCAAGTACTGCCTTGCGGTGCCATGGTGGCTGGACATCCACAGTTACTGCACATATTTGGATGTGTCATAAGTGTATCTAAGAGAAGCGTATGTAAGGTGTAACCTGTGATCATGTTGTCACACGATTCAGCAGTACTGAGATCTAGTCTGATTTTGTTCTGCAGTATCTAGAATTATGTTTAAGAAATATAGATCTTATCCCTTATCAGTTTGGCAAGAGTTGAGTTTTTAATAATTTCAACAGGACCAGCCTAACCATCTGAAATCTCTTTCAGCTTTCATTCTGGAGAAATATCTGGCCCTAAGCACAGACCTTACTAAATCTAATTCATATTATATTACAAAGGATCAAACTGAGGGACTAGAGGACCAACATTTTCTGTTGTTCTAGAACTTATAGCTCTTAATATCTAAAGTATCTACTTACAGTAAATTAGGCCATCAGCTGCCCAACATATCAGTGTTTTGTTCTCTGCATTCAAATTCAAGACGTATATGTTCAGTGGTTCAAAAAGACTCGTGTGTCCAATTTTGGTCCACGTGTCCAAGCTTTTCATTGTTGAATTAATCTCCTGATTCCATCAAACATAGGGTGGCCTTGAGGTTCTGGAAATGTTTTTCCTGCAGTACCACTACTTAAAACTGAAAATTCCTTCCTGAATAAAAATACCTTCAGGCTGTAGTTTCTCATATTTTTTTCTTGGACAAAAAAAATGAGTCAATTCCATTTAGCAGCTTGGGATATAGAAGTAAAAAACAAAAACAAAAACAAAACCCAAACAAAAACCTCTTTCATGTTTTAAGAACTATTTTGCAGATGCTATATTTATATATGGGTAATTGCAACCCAGAATTTGCATATGTACACACACAACTCTGTTTCCCCATGGACTTAATTTTGTTACATTTGCTCAGAATTTTTTATTTAAAAGTAAGAATAAAAGTACAAATTCCAAAACTGTAAAAGCTTTGGTCCTCATAGGTAACAGTCTGAAAATAAGATTCGCTAAAGGAGTCTCATCGGAACCAGGTATTCTGAGATCTTTACACTGTAGGAGACTCAACTATTGCCTTCTGGTATTAATATTGCCTAACACAGCTGTTTAGCACCAGGCAGTGCTGGTCCCTTATGACACCAGTAAGAAAGGCACTCAGATTCTGCAAGGTACCATTTATAATGCTATATATTAGAGCTATCACTATAAGAAGAGATCAGTGTAGATAATCTTACCTCCCTTTGGATGCTGGGGACCCCAGGTGGTGTAGCATCAAAAAGGACCCAGACCCACAGGCAGCACACTGTGCAGATCCTGTCCATTGTAGAGATTCTCCCCTCTCTGTCATTCAAGATGTTGTAGGATTTTCTTACACATAAACAACTCATTTGTCATTACAAAAGACAAACCACGTTCACATGAGAACTTCTTGCCACATTTTTAGATAAAGGCAAGGTTAGGCAGGTGGTGCCATTGCTGGTTGCAGGTGGGCGTTGCCTGCGGGATGCTCTGTCATGATAAACTGATTGAGTTTATCCTGGGGCCAAGGTATTTGTGCATCCCAGCACAGGCCTGTCAGTCATGCTGCACATCACAGCACAGGTCTGGGCATGCTCAGGTTAACTGCTGTGTGGACCACCATCTGCTCCATGTGCAATAGTCTTCTGGTCACGGTCACTACAATGGGGCAATATAAAGTCTTGTTTTATCACTTACCTGCAGTTTTCTCAGATGTTTCTGTATTTCAAAGGACAGAGAAATGACAGAGGAAATTCACCCTCCTTTAAGATAATATGTAAAACAGTTGGGATAAATACTTCTAAGGAGGTATCTCCTGTGAACAGGACCTAGCAAACAGCTCATATGAAACACCCCATGTCTAGACAGTGAGAGATAGGCATGATGAATTTCATATCACGTGCCAAACACTTGAATCAAAAATAGAGTATCACTGTGGAGAAACCTGTAGGAACCTTGATTTAATGGTGGCATGGTAGTGCTACAGGAATTGTGTTTGCTCTTCCCAAAATCTTACACTTTTTGAGTGACTCTCAAACACCAGCAATAGCATACTAACTGATTTCATACATCCTTACAGCATGTTTAAACTTGGGCAGAATGAGTCTCTGTGTGCTAGAACAGAGAAAATAAAGAACCAGAGTGCTCTCTGGGATAAGATTGGAGGAAGGAGAGAGAACAAAGTGCCCAGCACATGCTGAGTGGGTGGCAATTCATCCCTAACACAGATAACACCGTAGCTGAGAAAAGTACCTCTTGTGGTTTACACATCCAGGTGTACTGTCTGGAAAGTTACAGTTCAGCATTCTGCAGTCATTTAGAGCTGATTTAGATCTTCCTTTCTTCTCCAATTTTTTTTTTTTTTTTCACTTGAAGAGACTGCAGGAGGCAGGGACTGGCACACGGTGAGGAATCAGTATAGAGTGTTTACAGTCGAGACATATCCAGGCATAATCCATATGTACATACAAAAAAATCCTTTTGCCAGTAAGGCCGAATTCTATCACACATCCAAAGACTCACTAAACCTTTTAGGCTTTTTTGATAAATTGAATGTGAGTACCACTTTCTTTTACAGGAGCAGCTTCTAATTAGCAATATTAAAGGGAAGGAAGCACTGAAAACACTACAATATCTTAAATTATTTTACCATTTTCAAGAGGTATGAAACTCTTTCAGCAGGCATTTATTGCTTTAGAACACAATAATAAGAAACACCTGTCAAATGTATATTTTTGAAGGCAAATATCTGTTTAAGATATTTGCTTTTTTTAAGATTAAGAGGAGGTAATTGGTCTTGTTAATAGGGACATTTTTCAGTTATTAGTAACAATAAAAACCACTTCAAATTAAAAAGAAACTCTTACATTAGGTGTTTACTTGAATTATTGCAATATCCTGGGAAAGAAAATTATGTATAGAAGGGCTTCAGTTGCATATTATTTCATTATAAAAAGAAAGGAAATAAAAATATAATAGATAACAAAATATTTAACTTATTTTTTATTTTTACAGTTCAATCAGTGGTTTCTACTAGAGGAATAAGACTGTGCAATTTATTCACATTATATTTTTTTCAGACTAACTTTCAGATTTGTTTATAAAGTGGTAAAGATTCTGCTATTCTAGCACAGCTGGATCAGAAACCAGTGGAAGTGAGATCACATGTTTGAAAACCTATTGAGATTCACTTACAAAAAATTAGAGGACATTGCTTTCTAATAAATCAGAAGTATGGCATAGAGCAGAATTTCTAAAGGATGTCATAAAACAGTCTTTGACAGTTAACTGATAAACAGAGCTGAAGAAAAGTTGATAGCAGGACAAAATATAAACTTGTCTAAGTGGTTCACAAGGATATTGACGTAAAATAGTATATTGAGAAGTTACTAATACTAGAGGACAACAGTATAAGATGACAGAAGCCATTAGAAAAACCCTCAGGCATACAAAACATTTTCTGAAAAAGGAAATTAAATTTGTAACTTATTTCCACAAAGCTTAAAATTTCTCAGGAAATATATATTTTATATATAAAATCATCTGATAAAGGTTATTTACAATCTGTGACACAGTATCTACTACTTTTGTAGATTTTTATGAAGAAAAATTCTAAACACAAGTCCTCTAAGAAATGGAAAGAAAATTCTAGAAATAACAAGCTTGCTAAAGCAATATGAAACTTATAAATGAGTAACACAAAAGAAGCTCTACTTAGTAAGACTAAATATTCCTCTACCTCAGTTTCTTGTCCCTGGCAATGACTAATGGTGAGTGCCTAGGAAAGAACAAAAATGAGGACAAGCAAATAGTGATACCTCCTGTATATATTCTTCCCACATCCAAAAAATGATGAATAAGAGATTTCCTGAGCCAAAGGTTCAGCATTTTCTTATTTCTGTTTTGATTTACTAGTAATGTGTAACTTTTTCTTCTGTGCATTTGTCCTACCTTTTTTGCTCAGTGTAAATCTCTACAAGTTGTGTTCTACTCTGTCATGCACAGAGGACTTTCACAGCTTTATCATTGCTGTGTAAAGAACCACTTTTTTTCTGTCTAGAAATATTCACATTCTGATTTCATTTCACTTTTCTTCAAAAAGACAGAAAATATTTTTTTCCCTGTGTTGTTTCCTCTGTAGAAGCTTCTCCAAAACTTTGATCATTCTTGTTTCCTCCTCTGTGCTTTCACTACCCATAATTATCAACTTACCACTTGCTGTTTTCACTGTTGCTGAGCACTGGGCTAACAAAGAAAACCTTAAGGGAGTATTCAATACAAAGCCTGGAAAGCTCTAGAAATCTATTTGTTTTCCAAGTCCACTTTAAGATATTTTAAGTAAAACTTAGTCCTCAAATGCTTTTCATAGTTTTATACAGGAGAAAAAATGAATAATTCATTAAGAGCACCTACTGTTTTGGACTCCTCAAACTACAGGGAAAAGCCTGAAAGATATCTTGAAAAGGTCATTTAATCAATCTCTCGGTCCAAAGGCAAGGCAACCTACTTTGGGATAGGGGATTTTAGTATGAACAACCCTACAGCCAACCATCTCACCCAGACATGCTATCGTTGGATTGCAAAACAAAAGGTTTGTGCAAACCAATTGGTTAGGCTGGAATTTTTCTATCCTAATTTAAATCACATTTTCAGATTATAGAAACCATACTTGAATCAGATTGACTGAGGATAAGCAAAGATGAGATCACATTGAATGATTACTACAAACCTGCAGAGTGACAGACCAAAAATAAATAAATTCTTGTTCAATGAACAAAGAGGCAATAATAAAAAGAAATATTTTATCAAGGACTTCTTTTGCATTTATAGTCCCTCCATAACCATTCCAGATAAAGCAGAGGATGCCACTGAGCTGCTTGAAATAAGAAAAGACTGACACATACTGAACAGATGAGAGGATTTAAATACTATCTGACTTTTATCAATTCAATCATTTTAAAGCAATAATGAATTAAAGGTGCTTTAATTCACCTCTTAAATTTCCAAGATAATCAAGGCTATGTAAAGCTTACAATATGAATTTCATTTTTTAAAAATGTCTACTTCGAACATATATGCTTTTCAATGTCAGCAAGAAGTAGAGATATCATTTACTATTGCAAGTGTTTTACCACAAGCTATGATCCTAGTATTTAAAAATGAGAGCAGGCCATTGAATATCATGTGTTTGTGCACAGTTCCAAGATGAATACTGGGAGCAAAACAATTAATTCAGCTATGTTACAGTCATTTTGCTGTTATTAGATGTCCATTGCTATTCCATGGCCTTGGTTGAGTTTCTGAGGTCCATCTGACTTGTCAAATTCCTCTTGAAATGGCCAAAATAAGGGAAAGAGAAATGTCACCTTGTCTTGCTGTGCTGAGAGATAGATGCAAGACACAGAGGTGTTCCCCTTCTGTCTCACCCTGTAAGACCAGGCACCTACTCACAGCAAATATTTTTTGTGTTATGGTTACAAGATGTCTTACACATTGGACTCTCAAGACAGAAAACAAGTTACACAGGAATAATTTTATATTGATTTTGCCATTAATGTGGTTCTACCTGGTACAGCAGCTTGCTGAGTCTGTGCATATCCTGGCCACAATGTGCTATCCTGGAGTGACTGCAGCCCAACAGTGCTTGTTAGGGCTGTGGGGAAACTCTGCTCTTTCATTTCTTATTTACTTCTTCTTAGTGTGCCACTGTCACCTGGTCTGGGACTTGGGCTTACCTGTGCCAAGTGTGTACCTGTTTGTTCTTTGTAGCCCGCTTCATATAAGGGTCATCTTTTCACCCTGTCTACTTGCTCCTTTTAGCAATCTCTTCTGTGTAACACCACAGGAAGAGGTTCAGCAGGAACAGAAACAGGGTGCCACAGTCACAGAAATAATACAAATGTTTCTCATTTTATTATTCAAATATTTGGGGGCAAACAATACAGCCTATTCCTATAATGGAATCACTGTTATTGAGGTTGAGGTCAAGAATTTGCTGGTGCAGATACATTCAATATCAATGAAGGCAGATGTACCCATCTGTGTCAGCAAAGAATTTTGCTCACAGCCTCAAGAGAGAAAACTGGATGCAGCAGGTAACTGATAAGAAATGGAAAGAACAATTTTTTTATTTCCAGAACAACAAAGAAATCAGTATAGAGGAGTTACATTATACTGTACCCATTATATGGCCTGAACCTCTATTGTGTTGAGGGTTCTTAATTACCATTCACTTCAATAGGAATTTTGTAGAGCATTCACAACTCTCACAGAATTAGGATTGTGCTACTGTGACTACTATGCAAATCAGTAATATGCGAGTACATTAAATATATATTAAACTGTAAGAGGTTTAATCTTTGTTTTGGAAATGCAATGTGTGGGAACAGTTATTGATAGAGGTATAATTCTTAACAGATACATATATATGCAAATACTGTTTTTTTGGTCTTGCCTTAAGCAAATATATGATGAAAAATCTCTATTGACCATTTAATTTTCCCAAAAGAGAGCTGGAGGAGCAAGCCTGAAACACAGTCCTCTCATCATCAAGTTTCCAAAGCATTTCAATAGGATTATACGCAGTATAATAGGTAATGCTTCTCTTGTAAAAGAGTGGTGCCACTGGTCTCCACATGCATTGTCAGGCTGTAATGTCCAGCCTTTTCAGACAAGGTTATTGTAAGATTTCCAGACAAAAAGGAAACCTGATGAATAATACATAGTAATTAACCTAGATTTCAGAAAGATTTTATATGGTTCATGTGATGAAGAACTTGAAGTGTTCACAAAATTAAAATCTACTGCAATTGTGAGCTTTTTCAAGGTCCATGGATGAAGAAGAGTTTGCTTGCTGCCTTTCAGTTTATTGAGCATAATGTGCTTTATTCCCTGGTATAGCCATGTTGGTAGAAACTCACAATGAACTTTTAAGAATAATCCTGAAATGATGTAAATAGCTTTCATTCAGACTTCAGTGAGATCAGATTGAACATGTTACACTGAATTCAGTCCTGATCCAGCAGAACATCTAAGCATGTTCTTATCCTTAAGGTTTAGGAGCATGGATGGAGGTTACTTTTCTTGATCTTGTGAGTGCCCTGGACTTGGAATTCTTTGAGAAAATCCTTGAAAAGGACTTGTCTTCAGGCCAAACTCTTTCTATTCTTTCTTAGTTACCTGGTCTAGTGATGTGAGTTGCAGTACTGTACCAAAATAGGACAATATCACCTAACAGGTCTGTCATTTTTAACTACCGTCACCCTTAGTTTTACATGTTTCTGTTGCACAAAAGCTGACAACTTTGGCTAGTCATTTATCTCAGTGTAAATGTGAACTTCATATTATTACAGCTGTGAATATCGAAATATACACAACACTTGGAGCCTGAAATTTTCTAGACCCTCAGCAGCTAGCTAGCAAGACTGTTACTTAGATTTACTGTGAAATTATGTAGTAATAGCACCTTATCCCTATGAGAAAGAGAAATGCTGAAACTGCTTTTTATTCAAGTATTCTTATCTGTGTTAATGGTTCACCGTGAATATATTCAGTATTTGATTTGTACTGTATGTTGCCTCTGTATTTACACTATAAAGCAAAACTTTTGAGGAATGGTATCTATATCACCCATGTATCCATGTGTATAAGGAGAATAATCTTGACTTAAAGCTCACCCAGCATTCTGACAGGCAAAATGCAGTTCCTCCCTTTCTGTAGGATCACAAGGCAACCAAGGATAGAAGAGGCAGGTTTAGAAAATGTCTCAAAGTCACAGCCTGCACAAATTCTCTGGACAACCTGACAGCAGCAAATAACAGAGTTAGAAGGTAATGGACATTTTTTCTGGATTTTTTTTTTTTTTTTTAGACACTAACAAACTAATACTCTCATTTACTTGTTGAGAGAAAAATAGTAAAGCTTTAGATCAAGGGGATGGTTGGTGCAGCATCTGTACTTACTCTGCTCCTTACTCTCTGTCCTTTGGCTTTCATAATCAATGTACCAGAATCACCTTCATCATTTTTCCAACACTGCAGGTACAACTCCAACTGAGGCCTGCCTACAGCTCCTGGCATCAGAGCCTAAGATGGCATTTGATGTAGTTTTGTACTTGAGCCACTACATGGTGTACTCACAGACCTTCATACCATGTCCCATCAGCTGGCCACAGCATTTCTGAACATGCATAACTACGCAGAAGTGCTCAGCTGTGGCACTGGAAAAAATTCACAAAACTGCTCTTCATATAAAGAAAAAAAAACCCCAAACTACTGGTGTGGCAATATTGTTGTGCTGGAATAAGAGATAAAAGTTAAGTGTGGAAAATAATGATAAAATTAATTATTTAAACCACTTACTAATACTTTCCAATCTAATTTTCTGTATCAAGCTTTTTCATAAACTCCTGTTCTTTAAAGAACAGAAAACACTTGAGAGGTAAATTGTTGTCCATTGCCACTTCTAAGTCATGAAAATATCTGGGACATTTGTAGCAAACAAAAGGCAAATGCAAGGCAAAAGCAGTTGAATTTACTATGCCAAACACAGCACTAGTGTCCTCTCAAGTGACTAAAAAAAGAGATACTCTAAGAGGAAGCAGATTCATCCACCTGGGGATGATTTTTCAATGATCATAAGAGATGGAGAAATAGAAATCAAGAGAGAAAATATGTAGGAGGACTCTGCTGTAAATTATTTTTTAAAAAATCTACAAATTTGCTTAGCTTTACCTAAAATAATTGTGGAGGCTGTAAATACATTGACAAAAAATACCCCGACTAAATCTCCTGTTCCTCTCATGCTGACTTGCTGAGAGTGACAATTACTTAACATAACCCTTACTCAATTTAAAACAGCTTGAAAAACCTAATAAAGCAAGGGAGATGGGATGACCTATAAGCTTTTCAGAAAGAATAGATAGGGAAGGAGAGGTGGCAGGGTGCCTCTACATATTAGGGAATGTTTTGACTGTATAGAGCTTGGTGATATTAAGGTAGAGTGTTTATGGTTAAGGATTAAGGAGAAGGTAAATAAGGTGGATATGGTTCTGATCAAGGGAGGTTCTGCTCCACCTCTACTCTGCACTAGTGAGACCTCACCTGGAGTATTGCAGTCAGTTCTGGGCTCCCCAGTTCAAGAGAGACAGGGATCTGCTCGAGAGAGTCCAACAGAGGGCTACAAGGGTGATGAAGGGACTGGAACACGGGCCTTATGAGGAAAGGCTGAGACACCTGGGGCTTTTTAGTCTGGAGAAGAGAAGACTGAGAGGGGATTTGATAAATG
>JAAGNO010010060.1:0-28238 GCA_033439905.1 Ceryle rudis | reverse complement strand
ACATCAAATCCATCTCCTACTTTACTAACATCATCTCCTTCTATGACCAGGTGACCCATCTAGTGGATGAGGGAAAGGCTGTGGTTGTTGTCTACCTGGACTTTAGTAAAACCTTTGACACCATGTCCAACAGCATTCTCCTAGAGAAGATGGAGGTTCATGGCATAGCCGGGTGGACTCTTTGTTGAGTTAAAAACTGTCTGGCCAGTTGTAGTAAATGGAATTAAATCCAGCTGGCAACTGGTCACCGTTTGTGTCCCCCAGGGCTCAGTTTTGGGGACAGTTTTTTTAATATCTTTATCAATGATCTAGATGATGGGATTGAGTGCTTCCTCAGCAAGTTTGCAGATGACACCAAATTGGGTGGGAGTGTCAATCTGCTTAAGGGTAGGGAGGCTGAACAGGTTGAATCGATGGGAGGAGGCCAATTGTATGAGTCTTAACAAGTCCAAGTGCCAGGTTCTGCATTTGGGTCACAACAACCCCAGGCAACAGTACAGGATTGGGGAAGAGTGGCTGGAAAGCTGCCTGGTGTAAAAGGACCTGGGGGCATTGGTTGACAGCCACCTGAAGATGAGCCAGCTGTCTGCCCAGGTAGCCAAGAAGGCCAGCAACATCCTATCTTTTATCAAAAACAGTGTGTCCATCAGGAGAAGGGAAGCGATCATGACCCTGTACTTGGCACTGGTGAGGCCACAACTCAAGTACTGGGTTCAGTTCTGGGCCCCTCACAACAAGAAAGACATTGAGTTGCTGGAGCAAATTCAGAGAAGGGCAATGAAGCTGATGAAGGGCTTGGAGAACAAGTCCTGTGGAGAGGTTGAGGGAATTGGGATTGTTTAGTTTGGAGAAGAGGAGGTTGAGGGGGAGACCTTATTTCTTTCTATGATCAACTACCTGAAAGGAGGTAGTAGTGAGGTGGGTGCCAGCCTGTTCTCTCAAGTAAATAACAGGACTAGAGGAAATGGCCTGAAGTTGCACCAGGGCTTAGATTAGATATTAGGAGGAATTTCTCTACTAAAAGAATAGTCAGGCACTGAAACAGGCCGCCCAGGGGGGTGGTGTAGTCACCATCCCTCGAGATATTAAAATAAAAGATGAGGCAATTCAGGACATGCTACATGCTCTGGAGGGATGGTGAGGTGGTGGTTTGTGGGTTTTGTTGTTGTTGTTTATCTTTGGTTTTATTTGGGGTTGTTTTGTGCTTTTTTGTTTGGTTTGGTTGGGTTTTGTTGACAGTTCAAAGAAGTGATCTTAGAGGTCTTTTCCAACAATGACAATTCTGTGATTCTGTTAAAACTTTGCTACAATTAGAGGGGAGGATGCCCCGTAACACTAAGAGATGAGCTGAACAAGTTTAATTCCTGTTTATGATTAAGAAAAACTACGGATGGACTGCTACATTTGGAGACTTAAAGACAACTGTATATATCACAATGACATATTTATGAGCAATATGATGTGATGCTCTCATTCCCTCACATAGTAAATGGCATATACAAGCCAACAACAGTCACAATTTTCAGAGGTATACTTCTTTTCAGCTTCAAGTTTACTAACAAAATATTTTAATTTGTAACAAGTAATGCAGAATTTAATTAAGTGAACAATAAATGCATAATAATAATAATAACAACCTGGGGAAAGTGATGTCTCTCTCTGTCAATATCTTCAGTTATAATAGAATTCAATAAAGTATTTCAAATAAAACTATACTACATACTTACTACTATACATTTCCTCAGAACCTAAAAAATAAAGAGGAGTAAATGCCATAGTTAACTACTTAAAATATGGGCCAGACACTGGATTCTAATCCAGTTCTTTACAGAAGCATATCAGTGTATTAGGCTTGCTGACAATATAGGTAGGAGTCCTTTTGACAGCTGGGCTGCATCATGTCAATATATGCAGAACTATGTTCCCATGAGATTCATTTAACCTGCTCTAGAGGGTTTCCTCAAGCATGCCCTTTCCTTAAACACCCACCCCCTTCCCAGGACATACATCCTGTACCCTCCCTCTCCTGAGAAGCATCAGAGAATTCAATTTAATGTTTCTTTGCTCACTAACGCCTGGTGAGAACAGGATTGACAATACGATCAGGATTTTCCCCACTTTCTACTAATATCAAGAATTCTACAAGTTACATTCTGAATGAAGGTCAGAAGTGGCAAAGTTCCCAACCTACAGCCCACCCCAGCAAAGACTCGATTGCCTGGCATGGTAAGGCTTACTGCTGTTCAATTCTTCAGTGGCTGTGTTACATGTATATTCCCGTCCTCTGATAGGTACAGTTCAGATGTTTGGTAGTCATAATATGGCTTCAGCTCACATATTGCTATTGAAATTTCCTTTTATAACACAAATCTGTAACATAATAGAATTTACAATGTAAATGGCACACACAGACATCAAGAACTTCCTCAGAAAATGTTTTATTTTTGCTGTGATTACTTGGGAGGACAACAGCAGTTTTGGGAAATGGAATGATATATAATTCTGAAAACTTCTGTGAACTTACTTTCTCTTTGGAAGTAAATTTCTCAGAAAAACTTGTCAAGGCCATCAATTTTTAAAACACATTTTGTACTTCTGTATCCTTGAAACACTTTTAAAATGTTTACTTGATTAAAAACTTACCACTCAACCTTGTCAAATGCTTTTCCTACATGTAAAGACAAAGGAATGCATTGAGTTAGTAAATTATAATAATCCCATAATCCTAAGAGCATGTTTACAGAGTTTTCATATTTCTAATTGCCAGCAGAACTGGCATTTAAATACTTTCTATGATCCCCACACAATATTTCTCTTTTGTCTTAGCTTCTTAGAATACACATTTATGCCTTTTCTCAAATTACCTGGAAGACCCTAAATAGCAAAAGAATTGTGTTTGTCCATTGTGATGAAAGATTCCATTTAACTGTTATCTCTGACATTTAAATACAGTTTTAATTATTTTTCATATTGAGATTCTGTGTCAGTTTGCTCTTTGACAATCATTATTTATTTTGTATTTATTTTATTTTATTTTCTCTTAAAATTATTTGAGATTAATAAAAACATCTCTTACAGCCTTGGCAGCCTTCCCGATCATTTTATTAATTTCCATTCTTATGGTCCATAATAGCAGAAAGTTCACCCTTGCTTTCCTTCTCCTTGGACCCTTGCCCAAATTCATATTCAAGCCAAGCTCACATTGAAGCTAAGAAAGAGTTGCTGGAATAAGATTTTAAAGATTAGGTCAAAACTCTTTAAGGCATAAATAAACTGTCTGCATCAATATCGTTTCTCTGTTTATGCAGGTATTTCATTTTCACTTAAAATATACAAAAGATGAAAAAGTTAAGATAGTTGAAAAGGAAACTGAAGTCACAGCACTATGTGGGACAGTGTTTCCTGCACCATTTTGCAATATTGAATTCTGAAAAAACAGAATTTAAAAGGAAGAAGAGCAATTTTGCTCATTAAAAAAAGATAGCATTTCATTTTCCAAATTAACACTCTTGACATTTAATGAAAATCAAAAAACCCAAACCAAACCAAAAACAAAACAAAAACCCAAAAAACCCACAAAAAAACCCCAACCAAACAAAAAAAACTTAACGAAAAACCCACAAAATCCAAACCACCCTTCAGTGTAGAATCAGATGAAGGAAACAAAATTATTTCAAAGCATTTCAAAATCTACTTTTTGGATCTAATTACTTACTATCCTGTGCTCTGTGTAAAGATTTTTGCAATATTACCAAGTTGTCACCAGGTCTTGGCTAAACATTCGTTATGAAGTAGAGAATCATGGAATGGTAGGAGTTGGAAGGGCCCTCTGGAGATCATCAAGTCCAAACCCCTTGCCAGAGCAGGATCACCCAGGGCATGCTACACAGGAACAGATCCAGGTGAGTCTCGAAAGTCGCCAGATCCAGAACCTGCCTGGGCAGCCTGTTCCAGGGCTCTGTCACCCTCACTGTAAAGTTTTCCTCATGTTGAGGTGGAACTTCCTGTGTTCCAGTTTTTGACTGTTCCCCCTTGTCGTAGATATAAACTTGCAAATCAGAACTGCGAGGAAGGAATTTCTTTTAAGGACTTCAGCTTAAGAGTTCAGTGTTCTTCATCTATCACAGGGCATCACTGAAAAGAGACTGGTCCCTTCTACTTGACAGGCACCATTCAGATATTTGTAAACAATAATAAGATCCAGACTAAACAGCCCCAGGTCTCTCAGCTTTTCCTCATGAGAGATGTTCCAGTTTCTTAATTGTCTTCATAGCCTTCATTGGACTCTCTCTAGTATTTTCCTGTCCCTCTTGAATTGGGGAGCAATACTCCACATGTGGTCTCCCTAGGGCAGAATAGAGGGGAGAAGAACCTCCATCAGCTAGCTGGACATGCTTTTCTTAATGCACCACAGGATACCATTGGCCTTCTTGGCCACAAGGGCACATTGCTGTTTCATGGATAACTTATTGTCCACCAGGACTCCAAGGTCCTTCTCCATTAAGCAGCTTTCTAGCAAGTCAACTCATAACCTGTACTGGTGCATGGTATTATTCCTCCCCAGATGCAGGAATTTTCACTTGCCTTTTTTGAACTTCATTAGGTTCTCCTTTGCCCAGCTCTCCAGTCTGTCCAGATCTCACTGGATGTCAGCACAGCCTTCTGGTGTATCAGCTACTCCTCCCAGTTTTATATCATCAGCAAACTTTCTGAGGGCACACTCCATCCCTTCCTCCTGGTCGTTGATGAAGATGTTAAATAAGACTGGACACAGAACTGACCCCTGGGGAACACCACTAGCTACAGGTCTCCAAGTGGACTCTGCTTCACTGATCATGACCCTCTGAGCTCTATTGTTCAGCCAGTTCTCAATCAATCTCACCATCCACTCTTCTAACCCACACTTCCTGAGCTTACCCATGAGGATGTTAAGGGAGACAGTGTCAAAAGCCTTGCTGAAGTCAAGGTAGACAACATCCACTGCTCTACCTGCATCTACCCATTCAGTCATACTATTGTAGAAGGCTATCAGATTAATCAAACATTACTTCCCTTTGGGAAATACATGCTGACTACTCTTGCTAACCTTCTTTTCTCCCATGTGCTTAGACATGACCTCCAGAATGAGCTGCTCCATCACCTTTCCAGGGATAGACTTGAAACTGACTGGTCTGCAATTTCCAGGGTCTTCCTTCTTGCCCTTTTTGAAGACTGGGTTCCTCCAGTCCTCAGACACGTCTCCCATTCACAGCCAACAATTAGTTGCAAAGCATAACCAAAACTGCTCATGCTACAAATAGTATTTGCTAAACATTTTCAGGTAACAACAGGAAAATAGGTACTTTCAAAATTTTAGCTATTTTTTCTTGCATAATGTTTTTCATTTTGAAATCAATCTGATTTAGAAAGTGTCTTTAAATACAAGAATTTTAGGCCAAATAGTTTTACTTGAATTCTATTTTTATGCTCAAATTATTTTTTTGTTTGTTTTGCTTTGTTCAGTCATAGAGGTGCAAATTTTGTTGTTCACACAGCTCAGCTAGCCACATGTTGCCTAAAGCAATGGAGAATGCTTTGAGTAAACCCAGCAGTGTTTCCAGTTCAGAATACCTTGGGCTTTAATACATGGAGCATATTTTTGATTAAAAACCTGCACAGCAGCAGTTAGCCATATTTAGTCACCATGGAATAAATATTATTCTCTCCAGACTGCATTAAAAAATTGTTTAAGTTAAATTAAGGAAAAAAAATAATATCTTCATTCCAAAAGCTAGCCCTCAATTAACTTCACTAATCCATAATACATTCAGGATTTGGGGGTGAATGTTCATTATGGCAAATATTCTAATTGTGGGGTGCATAGGCATAAGCAACTGTTAACCTAAAACTCTTCATAGACCTTTTAATTAAAATGCATCACCAACTGACCCTTTAAGTATCTTTTCAAATAACATTAGACAAAACTGGCAATTGAAATAGTATCCCTTCTTGCTAGGGAGTTATTTGGGAAAAATATTCATGCAACTACCTCACCACTGAATGCTGCAGTGAATAGTTCTCAGACAAAACTGTATAAAAATTACTTTTCTTTTAAATTATTATTCCCTTCTTTAGGAACAACCTTCTTAGTATTTGTGTTTCAGATGGCCGCTTCTTCACTACTTTACACCTTCTATCTTTTCTACCTTGAGGCACAAGAGAAGAGATGGGTGTTGTAGTACCCTATAACGTAGACATGACCCTGCATCTCCAGACAGTGGTGATCTGGGTCACATTTGTGAGCTAATAATTCTTGAATGTTACACACCATTTTCATAAAAAGGGGATGCATGATTAAGGGATAGTTCTCGTGCATCTCTGTTGGGATGAGATGGTGCTGGGGAAGCACCCTGTGTTCACTGTATCTCTCTTCACTGCAAGGATGGAAGAGTGAGAGATGATGTCATCATCTTCTAGTATTTCCTTAGAAGTCTGATTTATTGATCAGTAATGATTTTCTGCTTCACAGGAACACAGACCTGACAGCAATAACAGCTGTTGTTGTACCAGATCACCAGAGATTTACCGAGTTCCTTATTTGCAAGGAGTATTGCTTCTCTGTGGAGGTCACAGTCCTGACAAAGAACCACTGTACAAAGTTATATGACTTTCATTGCTGTAAAACTTTGACTCTAAACAAAAAAATGTGTTCAACATGATATAGTTCTCTTTTATGTCCTGGACAAGTCTGTGGTTTCCATGGTTACCAAAGGACAGCCTAGTAAAGAAACCACATTTTCTTTCAATAGTGATTTTTTTAGGATTTTTTTTTTTGAAAGTTAGTACAGAATCAATCTGTTGTAACACATATCCATGTCTCTTCATTTTGTTGCTTAGTTAGCAATTCATGCAAAAAACTATTAACCAATTTTAAGCAATAAAGGGTGACTTTGAATATTCCTCATTCAAAACCAGTATCTCTAGTAATTTGTGTAGTCTTTATTCACATACTTGACTTTAGCATGTAATTTCTTCTAGAACTGTAAAAAAAAAAATCAATCAGTATGATATATTTTACTATTTCAAAATTACTTTAAACCAGTCTAAACTATACTTTTAGAAACATTTCTGTCCACCAGGATCGATCTTTAGAATTTATTTTACTTGTTAAGGCCAGCAAATGCAATTGCTTGCATTGTTTATACACCCCAAGGTCCAAAGTAGACAGCATTCTTCCTGAAAATAAGAAAAACCCAGAACCCTAAGCTAAAGTCCTTGAAATATATGTAGCTTCTTCCTCCCAATTCTGATTTTCAAGTTTGTATGTAGGACAAGGGGCAACAGTCACAAAATGGAATGCAGAAAGTTCCACCTCAACAGGAGGAAAAACTTCTTTACTGTCAGGGTGACAGAGCACTGGAACAGGGTGCTCAGAGAGGTCATGGGGCCTCCTCTAGAGACTTTCAAAATCTGGATGTGAACCTGTGCAGCCTGATCTGGGTGAATCTTCTTTAGCAGGGAAGTTGGACTAGATGTTCCCTAGAGGTCCTTTCCAACCCCTAAAATTTTGTGATTCTATGATTCTGTCATATCTAAGTCTTCTGCAATTATACTTGGTCTTTTAAGTGCCTAGATCACTTTAAATAACATGACCATAACAACTGCCTGTAGTCTGTGCTGAAGATTTCACCCTTGGTCTATTTTGCTCTTTCTGTTACGGGAAAACTGAGTTGAATAGTGTAATTTATTTCTGTGGAAAAGTCTCAGACAAGAAATTGTACTTAATGTTACCTACACAAATAAGCCATCTGTCTCTAGTGAAAACTATTTATGTCTGAACCTTATTTAATTCAATGTATGGTTGTCACAGGTATTTTTCACAGAGATTTCCTAAGATGGCATTTAATAACATTTAAGGGGTTATCCCAAAACAGTAGTGGCTGTTACCTAGCCCAGTTCTTCTGATCTAAGTTAGAATCATAGAACAGTCCAGATTGGAAGGAACCTTGAAAGACCATCTGGTCAAACCTTTTGTGGGAAAGGGAGATTAGATGAGATTATCCAGCGCACTGTCAAAATGCACCTTGAAAAGCGATGACTCTACCATGTCCCTGGGGAGGTTTTTCTAGTGAACAATTATTCTCACCATAAAAAATTTTAAGATCTTCAATCAAGATGAAACCTTCTCTGGTACAATTTGTACTCATTGCCTCTTGTCTTCTTCATGTGGCTCTTTGTGAAGAGAGAGCCTTCATCTTCTTTGTAGCCATCTGAGCCTTCTCTTCTCCAGGGATAAAAGACCTCACAGGGCAAGTTCTCCAGCCCTGTGATCATCTTTGTGCTCTCTCCAGTCTGTCCATTTCTTTTTTGAATTGTGGGGACCAGAAATGGACACAGTACTCCAGGTGCAGCCTGCCAGGTGCTGGGTAGAGTGGGATAATTATGGCTGTACCTCTGACAGTAATATGACCTGCAGATGCAATCCAGGTTCTGACTTGCCTTTGTTACTGCGGTGGTGCACTTCTGACTCATGCTCAGCTTTTTGTTAGAACAAGTTTAGAAAGAGTCACAAGTGTTTAGTGGGAAAAATAATCTGAATAGTCACTGGAATAGAACTGGAAAATTTGTAACCTTGTAATCTTCCCTCTTCAATGTACAGAAGATGGGAAGGCTGGAGTACAGATAACCTTTGAATTAGATGATTCACTTGAAGGCATGCAGATAGTTCACCTGTTGTTACAAAGGAGGAAGACTAAATAGATCCAGATAGACAATTTGCAGTGTGGATTTCTATCCTAAACCAGATTAAATTATTACCTGAAAATCTGTAATTATATTTTGACCTACATACTTTTTTTTGACCTCACATACTTTTTGTATGCAGACCTCTATTTTAACAGAACACAGTTGTGTGTCCTGTCTTTTGCTCCCAAGACTACTAGATTTATTTTCCAAGTACTCTTTCTTCTGATAAAGATCAAGAGATTTTATGGAAGATTAGCAGAATTAGGGACTGAAACCTAGTTTTAGGGATCCTTAAGACTCCATTTTGAAAGGTTTTGGAATTGTCATTAAACTGTATTAAGGTGTGGTGGGTTGACCTGTGCTGGATGTCAGATGCCCATCAAGCCACTCTTTCACTTCCCTCCTCAGCAGGACAAGGTGGGGAGGAAAAATGGAAAAATCTCATGGGTCATGATAAGGATAGTTTAAAGGCAAAGGCCACACAGAAGCAAAGGAAAACAAAAGATTAACTCTCTACTTCCTATCAGCATGTGATGTCCAGTCATTTCCCAGGAAGTAGGGCTTCTGTACACATAGAAGTTGCTCTGGAAGACAAACATAACAAATGCAGAAGATATAACATAACAAATATATGGAAGACATAACATAACAAATGTGTCCCCCCTCTGCCTTTCTCTTATATCTTTTATTGCTGAGCAGACATCATAATGTATGTAATATTCCTTTGGTTAGTTTGAATCAGCTAGGCTGGTTATGTCCCCTTCCAGAGTCTTGTCCACCCCCAGCCTACTGGTGAGAGGGGAATGTAGGAGAGACAGCCTTGATGCTGTGCAAGCACTGATCAGCACTAGCCCAAACACTGGTGTGTTATCAACACATTTCTAGCTACCAGTACAAAGCACAGCACTGTTAGGGTGGCTATGGGGAAAATCAACTCCATCTGAGACAGACCCAACACAGAAGGTCTAAAGCACTTAACTATAAAACATAACATTGACTATAATGGTAGATACTTAGGTATTTTGAATATAAAGATTGGAATTCAAGCTCACTATCCCAAGTGTGTGTAACTATCATGTTAAACCAGAAATGTACTATACCAATATCAACAATAATGGTAACAGTGACGATGCAGGATGATCATTTTACAAACACTATTGACATTAAATGTGGACATCAGAAATTACCAAGAGCATTTAAAAATCTAATTTCAAAATGGTTCCATATAGTCCATTTGCATATTTTCATCTGCTGTCTCCAGATGATTTGGTCATCTCAGACTGTTTTTTATTCACATCTATAGCATTTCAGATTCCAGGTTTGGTTTCCCAACATATATTTTTCTTTTCATATTTATTACTTTTTTTCATCCTCACATGTCCTTTTGAAAAAAACCTTCACCTTCCTTAGAGAGCTCAGAGTGCTTCCCAGTGTTCAGAGTTGTTGAGGGCTTACCAGGGTAAAAATACTCAGATCCTGCCTCAGCCCCAGCTTAGTATTTATAAATCAGTGCAGGAGTTGTGCCCCCCATCAGATGAAATCTGATCTCACTCCAGTAAGCAGTCTGTAGCAAGGCCTCCCATGCTTCTGGGCAGACCTCGCACAGTCTTTGACACCTTCCTTACTCTCTCACACCAGAATCATAAAACCATAGAACCATTTAGGTTTGAAAAGACTTTAAGATCATCAAGTCCAACCATTAATCAAACACTACCAAGTTCACTACTAAACCATGTCCCTAAATCACCACATCTACACATTTTTTAAATACCTCTAGGGATGGCAACTCTACAACTTCCCTGGGCAGCCTGTTCTAATGCTTGACAAGCCTTTATGTGGAGAAATTTTTCCTAATATACAATCTAAACCTCCCCTTATGCTACTTAAGGCCGTTTCCTCTGTCCTATCACTTGTTACTTGGGAGAAGAGATCAAGTGCCTAGGGCATGCTTTCTCAAATCATTTGGCCTTCTTCAGATCCTTCCTCAGTAACCACCTGACCAGAATGAGCACAGGGAGGTCTTCCAGCAGCTCCTCTTGGAGCAGTCCTTCCTCACAGTTGTTTTTTAACTCCTTTACATTTTGTTTACTTCATTTATTTAGAGACACTCTGAAATAAAGGCAATATTTCAGAAAGTCATCTGATATAGCTATGTAGTATGAGACCATCACCAGCTTAATGCAGCTGCATTGGCAGTCTTCATCTATTTTCTTGCTGTATCATGTTACAAATTAACATATCATTTGATGCCCACTCTTTCCTCTGCTTTTGATGTTACTCTCAAATAGATTATAATAGATAATCTCTAATAGGAATTCCGAATTCTCATTTACTGAACATATTAATACTTCTGTATTCTCATGTCATTATTGCTTTCTTTCCTAATATTAAGAAAACTTCTGAGTTTCATATCATCTTCATATTTAATTAATGTGATTTCTATTCCATGAATAATTCTCTCTGGTATCTCTGCAGTTGAGAAAAACTATATTCACACTAAGTAGGCATTATAGTTAATATAATAAGTGACTATGTACTATTTCTAATACTCATTAAACTGATGTCTTTTCTAAACCAGTGAGCGAACAGATATACAGAAGAATGTATTCAGTGTTCCTAAGTCTTTAATTCTGTCCAAAATAGATCTTTCTGGTTGTTTCTGAGATTTGTTAGCTTCAGGTGTCTTACCTTCATTATCATTATGCACTCATGAGAGCACCTTCACTCAAATGCTCTGATAGCTACTTCTAAATGTCACTCAGACAAATCACGTACAAAAGTATGAAGTTTTATTTTAAAGAAATTAAATTATTCATTGAGTATTTTGGGGGAGGAATCTTAATGTCACTGTTTACTTCAATAAAATGTAGATTTCAAAATTACAATGAACACCTAACAATGCAGTTAAAAATAAAAACAATCAATGTGCTTACAGATTTAAATGCCAAGATTTCTATTATCTCATTTTGAATACTCAGCTATGTGAAATATCACTTTGAAATATCACCACTGCAGTCTTCCTGCTGGTAAAACAGCTGAATAAACTGGCAGGTAACCTCTCCAACAAAACAGTATTTCCAGCTTGTCCGGTAATGTAACACATATTGCTTAATATTTTCATCAGGATGTTCATATTTGTTTTCTTTCTTCTGAAAACACTGTATGTATCCAGCACTTAGATCTGCAGAATATTAATTGCTTTCTGATCACTAAAGGTGGCTAGTATATTTCTTTTTTTTTCCTAGATTTTTTTAGTCTGCAAGTGAAGACTAATTTCAAGTGACAGTGAACTACTACTTATTAAAAGGATCCTGAGTGAGTGTCTTCTGTTGACATTCTAGGCAGCTCCAAAATTATATAAGGGTTCAGGTGTGTTGTCACCTTTTTCGGATATGACCCTACACACAACATTGTGCAGTAGAGGACGCTTATCTATACAGTTTGTCTTTGAGCAGAGACAACTGCAATGGGGATCCTTGGGTTATGAGATCCTCTGGAGAGAGGCTGGAGCCCCAGGGACAGCATTCCTTCCGTCAGTTCTCCTGTGAACTATCATCTGGTTCAGCTCAGAGTTGCACTAGAGAAATGGCCACATGGATCCAAAATATAATTTCAAGGCTTGAAATTGATTGCACATATCACTTTTCAAACACAATTATTTGAGAACATAAAAGTTAGAATTTAGATGTGGTAACACTCTCCATCCATGACCTACAGAACAAAAGGTAAATTGTGCCTTCATATTACACAGGACACCACTCAGTTTTTCCTTCAATTGATTGATACTAGAATTGTTTTGTGGGAGTGTAATTAAAGACCAAGCTAGACTCCTCTGGTAATTTAGTTTATAACTTAATTTATTTAAGCCTTATGCATTTGTATCTGTGTAAGAATTCTTAAGCCTTAGAAGTAAAGTTGCTCATACAACTGTCACTTCACATTTGTCATATTTCTTGCTCAGCTCATGCTGATGGATGTGCTGTTCCTTGTCAAGCTGTTGTGTCTTTTGTAATGATTTCTCTCTCTCATTTCTAGTGGCAGTTGTAAAGTGCATCTATAATATAACTTATTATACTGCTAATACAACTACTAATGTGATTTTAATGTTCAAATATTTTGACTTACTCTCCACATTGCATTATTTTTGCTACTCTTCACAACTAACATTTTTTTCATCATAAGATAACAGATGTTCATAGAAAAATATATTTCTTTATTTGAAATTTAGACATCAATATTGCCAGTGTAGCTGAAAGTAATAGGATAATCATTAACAGAGCTGGCCTTAGCCTGGATAAAGTGTTATTCATCAGGTCCACATAAAATAATTATTTTGTAAAGATCAGTGATCTGAAGGTGCTTATAGCCTTGAAGCACTCCCTCAAGGATAAGTTCTTGAGTTGTTGCTCCTTGGGGTCATATATTGGTGATGCTGATTTGATCATTTTAGCTTAGTTCCCAAATGTCATCTATCTGTACAAGAAACTGTTATTTATGGGTTCAGGAATGACTTTAAATTATTTTGATCTTTTTCTCTTGTTAATGTCTTCAGAAGTTGCTATATTAGCTTAAAATTAATCTAGTAGCTATAATGTCACAAAAATACAGACACTTGGTTTATCTACTGAAGAGCAATGTTTAGGTTCAGTAGCAGATAGTGCTTGTTTTGAAGGGCTTTGCCCTGAGACTGCTCTGTATTCTGAGTCCTCTGGGGATTTGTCTAAGTCAAATCAATCTTTGACACCTGAACTTGGGGCTTGTGCTCCATTATGGCAGGAATACTCTGCAGCTCTTAGATTTCCTTCCATTTCTCTTTGACTCTGCAGCACATTATTCATTGCACAGCCTTGCAACCCAGTAGGAGAATTTTATTTACGCACAGGAGGAGACTGGACAGCACATCCCACTGCAGAGCAAGCATGACGCCGAGTTCCCCAGCAGTGACACTTTGCCTGCAAAGAGCACTTTGTACAGAGTACAGAGGCTTCATTAGTACAGAGGCTTTCAAGTATTTCCAAATATTTTCATGTTTTGAGAAACAGAGATATCCAGATTTAAATGCTACTTCCTGATGCCACATAAGAAAAAATTGCTTAGTGCTTCTTTTAATAAATCACGTAGATCAAATTCTCAGTGTACTCATCTAGTGGGAGAGGTTAAGGGTTTGTTCAAAAGCTGACTATTGTAGTCAAAGCTGATGAACGTGGTACAATTTAGGGTAAGTTTTGAATAAATTATTTCCCAGGAATGCGTACAGGTAAACCTGCAGTTTGCCTGTAGTTGATTATTGATAATAACAGCATTAGTAATAATATCCCAATATCAGTTGTAGATTATATCTTTTTATTATGTAGAAACATTTTTTTATATATTCATAGTTCATATTTTTAAAAGACAATCAGGTGCAGTAGAAATTTCTTGTGGAAAAAGAAAGATAAGTTTAACTGTGAACACGGGGGTATCATGTATCCATCCTGCCTGCCCTAAATGGACTTTGTCTATGACTAGAACTAAAATTTAGATGCTGTTCTGTGGCACTTGCTCCAAGTACGAACAGAGCCTGAAAGGACTCACCTAGAGGTATGTCCAGGTAGATGGAGGCTAACACTCAACTGAACTCAACTCAGTTTTGAAGGAAGTGTGAATATCTGGAGGCAAACAAGTCATGTTGGCTTCAGGAAACAGCCACACAGCAAAAGCACTGGCAGTACTTTGAAATCACCGAGTTTCAAATAGCTTTATCTTTCACTGAACAATCATATCATATTTCATTATATTTCTGTGTATTCCTTTCACGAGAATTATTACATTATCAAGAAGAGAAGAAAAATGAGACATAGGAGTCACCATTTCCTGCGAAAGAAGTACCAGATATAATAGTTTTCTCTTTAACACATTCACTTTCTTAGGCAGCCTGCCAGCTATTGTCTTTGAACGAACAAAGCTCTGGAAAGGTATCAGAATCTGAAAATGTCTTTTACAAGCAAGCTGGTTCATTTAAACTCTTTCTGAACATTATCTACTGCATTAACAATAATGCGCTTTCAGGTGTACTTATGAGCATCTTATTAGGCTGCACCTAATATCTAAGTGTTTGGTAAATTATCTAATTGGCCTCAGATTTATAAGACTACTAGTCTTTTAACCATGATGCAAGACCTGTATCATAGTTCTCCAGTGAAAAAAGCAACTTAAAACAGATTTTGTTCTCATCAGCAGTTTTGATCTGCTTGTTTTGGGGGGATTATTGCATCCACATACATGACAGGCTACTTATTCTCTACTGAAATATTTTTAGAGGGTGAAGTTCTCATTAATAACTCTCTGCATTGACTTGTTCCTATTTATTAGTTATATTAATGAATAAATTATCTGTACTTCCTTGATAGGAACAGGTTTTAGTTTATTTATATGGGAGGAAACAAAGGCTCCAGTAAACCCTGTAAAACATCCTGTTATACATTTAAATACCGTGTTGCAGCAAAGCACACAGTGCACTACGCAGGCTGTTTTTTTAATTGGTTAGACTGCAGATGACTAGCAAAATATTCTCAGACCTGATATAAAATTCTTGGCCTCCTCACTTTTGCTTTTCTCTAAGACATCTGAATCTTTGTCCACACAAAACACTTCTGAGTGCAGGAAGATGGCAAATGAATTTAAACCACCCCAGACCTTCATCAGCTGGAGCACCATGTGATTGACAAGGGGAACACACAGCCTTTCACACCAGGTGCAAATATTTCCTGGCAAAGCAGCTTTATTGATCCCTCTCTCTGATTTTGGAGCTAGGAGGATCTAGGCAGTTCTAAGTCTGTTTCTATTTTTTCTTCTTCCTGAGGCAATTGTCTCTCAGATGATTAACTGGTTTTAGGTGAAATTCATAAAGCTGTATATATTCACAGTTGTTTAGGAACACTCCACTGTCATGTCTGAAAGACCCCTTAGATGAGACTAGTCTGAAATTTATGCCGGTTTTTCTACACAGCTGTATTACCATATTCTTCTTATTTTTGGTTGGTCTGTAGTAGAATTTCTGAAGTGACAATGTCACTTACACAGTACATCTTGACTTGTGAAAAGTCTCTTCTACTCATAAGAATTCTTCTTAAGTATATGCATAGCAAACTTCAAGAGTGATTGAAAACAAAGTTTCAACACAAGATCTATCATTAAATAACATGTTTCAATGAGGCAATGTAGTATATTTTTAAATTACAACAATTCCCAGAGATCATTTGGAGTAACAAGAAAATATTTAGCTCTTGTTCTGAAGCAAGAGAGATGTTAGTCATCACATGCTATGTGACATAATAGTTATTTAAAATGCTTATTTTAAGGACATATCCCTTGGTGATTTGGATTTAAAACAGAACACTGAGAAAAGACATGCTTAAGATTAATAAGGATTTTCTTATCAGTCAGATGTTCAAAACCAGTCAGCCACAACCTGCCACTTTGTGAATGTTTTTTATGTGTGTATTTGATTTGCATAGCAAGGTTTTGGTAGTGGGAGAGCTGCAGGGGTGGGCTCTGCAAGAAGCTGCTAGAAGTTTCCCCTAAATCAAATAAAGCCAATGCCAGCTGGTCCAAGACTGACTCTCCACTGGCCAAAGCTAAGCCCATCAGCAACAGTGGTAGTGGTTATGGCAACATATTTAAGAAGGGCAAAAATCCTGCTGTGCAATTGCGACTGCAGGAGAAGAGTGAGAATATGTGACAGAAACAATTGTGCAGACACCAAGGTCAGTGAAGAAAGAAAGGGAGGAGGTGCTCCAGCTGCCAGAGCAGATTCCCCTGCAGACCCTGGTGAAGACCATGGTGAGTGAGGCTGTCCCCCTGCAGCCCATGGAGGTTAGTGGTGGAGCAGATACCCACCTGCAGCCTGTGGAGGACCCCAAGGCAGAGCAGGTGGATGCCCAAAGGAGATGGTGACCCTGTGAGAAGCCTGTGCTGGAGCAGGCTTCCGGCAGGACTTGTCCTCTATGGTGGAGCAGTTCATGCCTGAAGAACTACACCTTGTGGAAGGGACCCACTCTGGAGCAGCTCATGAAGAACTGCCACCTGTGGGAAGGACTCACATTGGAGGAGTTCATGAAGGTCTCCTGTGGGAGCAACCTCATTCTGGGTAGAGCAGAGTGTGAGGAGTCTCCCTTCTGAGGAGGAAGGAGCAGCAGAAACAACATGTGATGAACTGACTGCAATCCCCTGTTCCCTGTCCCCTTGTGCTACTTGGTGAGAGGAGGCAGAGAAAATCAAGAGTGAAGTTGTGCCTTGGGAAGAAAGGAGGGGTGGGAGGAAGGTGTTTTTAAGATTTGGGTTTGTTTCTCATTATCCTACTCTGATTTCATTAGTAACAAATTAAACCAGTTTTTCCCTTAGTTGAGTCTGGTTTGACTGTGACAATAATTGGTGAGTGATCTCTCCCTGTGGTTACCTTGATCTATGAGACTTTGATTATATTTTCTCTCCCCTGTCCATTTGAGAAGAAGGAGTGATAGAGCAGCTTTTACATATTTTCCATATGCTGGAATAATAGAGGAATAAGAAAGGGTCCTGCCTCTGAGGTGTTGCTGTGCACTGAAAAGCATGTTTTCTAAGCTGGTGGGCAGGGTTTCTAAGTTTGTTTCTCTGTGCTTTCTCATGGTTGTAAAGCCATCTGGAAACATTTTATTTTGCTATTTAAACCATTTAGCAATTAAAACTTGAGTCAAGTTATATTTATTTTCAAGTTATTCTACTTTTGAAAGGGATCATTTAATTTTCTCTATGTGATCCCTGATTTTGGAACCTTAGGCTGATACTTACCTTCAAAGTATGCTTACACTGCCACTGAGTGACATAATCAAGCATTTCATAATTATTTTCTCTTAACATGCTTACAGGCTTCACTACCCTTTTCTCTCCATTTAGTTGATGATTCTGAGCACAGGGAAAAATCAAGTGGCATGAAATGCTTTCAGTAATTCTGCCTAAGAACAACAATGCTGTTATTCTGGTCTGAATGGCAAAAGTATAATTTTCTTCACATTTAGACTTCATATGGAGCAAAACAGCATACCTGGGCAATGGGAGATGAGGCATTACTAAGAATACAAGAAATAATTTCATCACAAGCAGCATAGATAAAAGAATATCTACACATTATAATTTACACAGGGCAACTTAAACATTCATCATTTTCAAACTAGGTCAGTAATAAAAAGAGCACAAGGCTATGTTTTAAATCCTAAATACTTATTAATCTTAAAAAACCATAAATTTGTAATGCACTCCAAAAGTGCATTGGGCCTGTTAATTGGCCAACAGAATAAGATGACTGTGATCACTGCAGAAAAAAAAATGTTATTCGGTAATCCAGCCAACAGAATTGTCTCTGCCTTTGTTTAGTATTCGCCTGAAAAACAGACCCATTAATGTGAGGACCATTAAATGTTGTTCCATTTTTCTTCAGTGGTTCGTAGTTATATGGCCATTTCTAGTAATACCTAATAGGTGGAGGCTGTGTTTTAATCAGGACTGCTAGTCAGCAGGGTGCTGGTCTGCAGTTTTAAGGAAAGCAACAACTCAGTGTGTGATTTTGGCAGGTTACTTGATGGCTACCCACTCAGTATCAATTGAATTGTATGGAAAATTGAATGAATTCTCACTGAAAATTTCCTTCTGTAAGCATAGAATTTCCATGGATAACAACATTATGGCGTTTTTAGGCAGTAGGATTAGTAGACCAAAAGGGGTCGTGCTGAGCCCCCTAATCCCACATAACCTGTGACTCAGGGATATATCTGACTAGAATGAGTTTGTTTTCCTGGATCAAACACTGTCACAAAGCACGCAGCTTGAAGCTGTTTGAAGGGCCAGTCTTTGGTTCCTACATCTATGCGTGTTTGTGGTTGCAGTGTATGTAATGCACCCAGGAGGGGAGCTTCCCACCGAGTTTCCTCCAAAAGAAATCCAGTTCCCACCCCTCAGAACAACTTCTGAGATGTGTGAAATGAGGACACTCAGGGCTTCCCTTCAAGCTCACACTGTTGTATCAACCCAAAGCTCTAATAGAGATGAAGCCACAAGATCTGAATGGGAGGAAGGCCACTGAAAGTGTCTGCCTTAGTCTTGAAAAGAATAGAGAAACTTTTTTGGGTCATTACTCACTGTGACAATACTAGATTTCACACAACTCTGTAAATCTTGTAAGTCTGAGAGACACCATAATGAAGAAAGATACTAGCAATAACAATGAGTAGATATGCAAGGAAAGAAGTTAATCTGTTCACCGAGAAAAATTCCACAGATTTTTTACTAAATGTTTACTAAATATTTTTACTAAAACACTTTCCCATTTGTTGCATAGAGGCAGCTAGAGATGAGGAGTGCCAGGCTCCACAGGTGGGTAGAGGAGGCTGGTAAGAAAATGCATTTCACAGTTAACTCCCACAAGCACATTTCTTTCCTGTGATCCCTAGGGAAGGAGATCCATGGATTCTGCCACCTCTCCTCTGGTCCTCCTTCCTTCTTTCTACCACTTCACAGCAAATGTAAGAAAGAGCCTAAAGCTGTTATTCTGCCAGGACAGACACTGAGACTTTCAATTACCAACATATCTGTTCACCACAATGGCTTAAAACATGAGATAAGCCTGTTACTTTTGAGCTGAAAAAGGTTTGTTAAAAGGAATCAATGATTTTCTGCTTTTTGAGGTCTTAATTTTAAGAGCTATTTATTAATGCTTACCACTGTTTAAAGTCTCCACCTATGACTGCCATGACAATCATTAAAACTCAACAATTTAATATAATCTTAGTGAAAATAGAGTTGTAAAAAAAAAAAAAAAGAAAAAAAAAAAAAAATTTTAAAAGTTTAAGGGACAGTTTTCTTCATGTGTTTACAGACCAGGACTGCATACCTTCTTCCCCCCTCCCCCAAAGCCTACTACGCATAAGGAAAATTACATATATTTGCATTGTAAACTACTATTCAGTGAAGTCAGGTGCAATAACATTTCCAGTGGTTCATATTAGTTTTTCAGAGCAAAATACCAGAAATCATGAAATATTTATTCGATTGCTGTTTTTGTTTCTTTCATTGTTATTTCAGAGCACAAACATTTTTAGCCACAATTCTTAAAAAGTGAGTAAAATGGAAGTTTTCTGCACCCCTAAAAGATTCTGAAATAATAAGATGAGAATATTGGAAGACGCTTCTATGATACTAGACAATAGAGGCAATAATGTTTATTTCATTTACATGTAAATGTCTAGAATTTTACATCATGAAATAAAGAAAAAGACCAATAGTTACACTGGTATCAAATCTCAATTTCCTGTGCAGTCATGGGAAAGAGAGGGAGATTGCTGGATTTAGTAATGCTCATGGGGCTACTTGTAGTAACCAGAATTTAGATTTTCAACCAAGATAAATCATCAGATGGTGAGTTAACAAACTTGCACTGTCTGTCAGGTATTGGTGGCTTGGCATGTCTGCAGATCTGAAGGTAAGACGAGCCTGCCAGAGATGACCTCTCTAATACAGAACATACTTGGGTCATGGTATGGTTTTTGCTTGCCCTCCCTGCTTCCCTGTTGTTCCAGACTACTGCACCTGGGAAAAAAACCCTACAATTAGGGTTGAAAGAGATATTTGGCTTCATACTTTGGTTGTATTTGATCCAATAAGAGTCTGAGTAAGTGAATCGGTGAGAGTGGCTGGGCAGTGCAGGACTGTGGTTACCTTCCTGACCAAGGAGGCGTGGTCTCCAAGGGAGTTGTTCTCATGCTGCTGTGCAATTGCCAGACATTTGCAAGGATCTAGGAATCTGTCCTCTTTGCACTAAAAAGGGTAGGTTTGGATAAGGGGACATGCCTAGTTGCCCTATACCTACAGAATAGTGACTCACAGCCTCTGCCAAAGTTAGAATCATAGAATCAATAGGGCTGGAAAGGACTTCTAGGATCATCAAGTCCAGCCTTCATCCTAACATCTATCTATCCATTAGACCACAGCCTCAAGTGCTACATCCATTCATTTTTTAAACATCTCCAGGGATAATGACTCCTCTACCTCCCTGGGCAGCCTGATCCAGTGCCTAACCACTCTCTCAGTGAAGAACTTCTTCCTAATATCTAATCCAAACCTCCCCTGATGCAACTTGAGGCCATTTCCTCTCATTTTATCATTAGTAATTTGAGAGAAGAGACCAACACCAGCCTCACTACAACCTCCTTTTAGGTAGTTGTAGAGAGCAATAAGGTTTCCTCTCAGTCTCCTCTTCTCTAGACTAAACAACCCCCGTTCCCTCAGCCTCTCCTCATAAGGCATGCTTTCCAGACCCCTCACCAGCTTTGCTGCCCTTCTCTGGACCCGCTCCAGCACCTCAATGTCCTTCTTGTACTGTGGTGCCCAAAACTGGACTCAGTACTCAAGGTGCGGTCTCACGAGTGCCAAGTACAGGGGCACGATCACCTCCCTACTCCTGCTGGTCACACCGTTTCTGATGTGTAGTTAGTTGCTCTGCCACAAGGGCAATACTTTAGCATCCATAGCACCTGCATGTGTGTTGGTACTGACAGAATAGTTGTCTCTGACCTACATCCTAGCATATGCCAGTTGTGTCTAAAGACAGGAAGTCTTTCCTTTAGGTACACAGTCTTGGCATTTAATTGCTTTGTCTTTATATAACCTTGAGAGCATGTCAAATTCTCACTTCCTAATTTCTATAAAGTTACTGTATTTTAGAAAAAAAAAGTCCATTTAGTGTTTATCCAGCTGTCAAAATTGTTGTAGTGTCTATACTAAATGAGAAATACTGAGACCCCTCATTTTAAAAAGCATTTTAAATCTCCATTTTACTGCTGGATGTTATATATGAATCAGAAGTAAAAAATATTGCCTATATTTAAAGTGACAGGACGTTTGCAGCTGGTCCCCCAGTAATAGTCAAGAATGTAGAGTCATGAAACAGTATCTTGTTTTAAAAAATGCCTAGTTTGAAAGAACAGTCCCAAAATTTTAACGCAAACCTCAAAAAGAGATTTAGTAGGCGGCTTTGATCTTTTCAGTTTTTGATTCTAGGATACAACAGTTTTTACCAATTTGCAATAAAACAAATGTTGACAATTTTTACATAAATCAACAAGTGAAAATGTTACAAGCTGATATATTGTAATTTTTTTATTAATTCAAAACAAAAATTGTGAAATGGTAAATAAGGAACATGTTCAGTGTTTTGGGTTTTGTTTTTTTTTTACAGAAGGTATAAATGAGCAGCTCTTCCTTGTATACAAAATGAGCTAACTACAAAAGATTCACATTACATGACTCTTTACACCCTGGGTACAAATTTCAAAAATATCTGAATGACTTACATAAAAGTCACTGGTAATTAACCTTCTTCATTTCTTGTATACTTCTGAAAATACTTAAGAATTCAGGCTAGAATTTTTATGAGCTTGGAATTTACTTCTGGAGCTAGATTTTCAGAAGAGGTTAGCATTCACCTCCCACTGAAATGCTAGAATAAACAGTCATATTTCAAGAGTTCAAAAGGACAGCAAGTTAAGCTCTGCCAGGGCTGTCAAAGGTTATTTGAAATAGTAGCAAACTTTTCTAAAACCATTTTAATTAAAATAAACCAAGGAAAAAAGAAATTTGTTGAGAAGGACAAGATTAAAGATAAGCTTGGAAGGCCCTCAAAACTAAATGAGCACTTGCCTCTCTTGCTAATACATACAATGATGTTGAATTTGGGGGGAAAAAGCAGGACAGATAATAGGGATTTAAATTCTTAAGTGGAACTTAAGTAGAAGCAAAACCCCAAGACATTACTGAATTTTGACCAGAGATAGCTTTGGAAGAGCTGCCACATCAACTTGCAGATTCTGCAGCAAGATTTTTCTAACACTGCATTGTTTACCTTGTTTTAACAAATGTTTAATCTGTTTAACAAAAAGGAAACCCCAGGATATTGGTAGTTTATTTTCCCCTGATTCACTTTGTGGCAGATAAAGAATGATGACTTTTTGTCTCTCACTGCAGATCCTAACTTTGTTATGAGGAATCATTCTGTGGATGATTGGCACAGCCAGTATGGTGTCACATGGAGCAGACGTTCTGCAAGTCCTTCTGAAATAAACATCTCATACACTGCTGCCCAAAATTATGGTACTATAGTGCTACCCAGGTAGCCTGGTGTTCCACACCCATTGTCTGGAGAGTGATGTCCCTGATGTCTGGAGAGTACTAAAAGTAATACCCATTCTTAAGAAGACAGACGAATGTGATCTGTCTCACTGCAGGACAAAAAACAGAAGAACATTAAGGATATAGGTTAAGAGGAGGCTGCAGTAGGGAAGTATTGAAAGGGAGAATTCAAACAGATTTCTTGTAGACTTTGCTGTGGAATAGAGCTCAACTTTATTGGTTTTAATATTTCCATGACTGAAACTGGCAAATCTTGTGATGACAAGTTTGCTAGTGACACAAAGCAAAGAGGCACAGTTGATACCAAGGGGGATCTTCACTTGCAGCAAGAGCTTGAAGACCCTAAGGACAAGGATCATAGGAAACAGACCAGGTATCATGTAATCATCTGTACTGACCACCTTTAACTCAGGCACCTCACTTCAGCTACTTAAGAAATCTGTTGCCCAGAAGCCAATAAAAAGAGACAGAATGTGGCATGTTCAAAGGACAGTGCTGTTCTGAACCCTCACTGGAAGTGCTTACATCTTTTCATAGTCTACACAAGGAGCACACAGAAGCACTAGTTGGCTGGCATGAATCAAGGATGTGGAGACAGGTGAGAGAAACTTATACTGAAAGCTAGAAGGTAATGAATGGAAATGATCATGAGGGGAGGTAACAAGCTATCATTATGAAACAACAAAATTCAATAATAGGCAGCATTAGCTGTAGTGAAGCATCAGTGCTGGTGTAGAAGGTGCTCATGACACCTCATCTTTGGTATGGCACATAATGCTTGTCATCAATGCTCAAGAAGAGTGACTTCTGACTTAGAAAAAGTGCAGAATAGCACCACTGGGATCAGACAGTGTGAAAGGCTTTGCTTGTTTGGCCTGGAAAAATGCAGGCTATGAAAATATATAGCTGCTTATAAATATGTGCTGGGTTAAATGCTAAGAGCAAGTAAAACTGCTTATGGTAAAGACCAATGCTTACACAAGAAAAATTAGGGGTTATAAACCAGACACAAGTACCTTTTAACACTGAAGCTACTGAAACAAATCTATCCACAGATCTGTCTGGAACAACGTTCCAGAAAGAGTAACGGGAACAAAACATTTTCAGATGTTTGGAATTTAATTACATAAGTTTATAAAGGGGATTTGTGTGTTTGCCTGCAAGGGCAGACACCTGGCTGCAATGACTAGGAGATCTTATCTTCGGTGGTAAATTCTTCTGATTATATTTCAGTAAACACAGCAATGAGAGTTACTGGTTGATGAAATATCTAGAAAATCTATTCCATCTGTGTTGCTGATCTGATTAAAAAAAGCAGTCTGTAATTGAAATATAAAAGCCTGTATATATTTGGATGTTGAATAAAGATCAGAGAAAAATGACAATAAAAAGTATAAAACTTCACATGTATGAAGCTCATGATTTCTGGATGGATTTGCCATTCTGAGGGCTGTCTCTTGTTTATACTTGGGAACAGAAGCAGTTTATCGTAACATTGCAGTTATTTCACTATCAGATGGTCAGCCTGTGATCTGCTTTTGCAGAAATGAATGCCAGGAGGAAACTTCAGATCCCTTGGTCTCTGGGAAATGAACTGTACAACCCAGGAACTACAAATAATATCCACTGTTACAGACAGACCTTCTCCACTTCCCATATCTTTTGCCCCAAAACAAAGTCACATGTCCTTCATTGCAGATGGCTATTGTGAAGAACAGAGATTACTTTGACTTATTAGATTAAAACAATATTTTTCATGTTCAGAGTAAAGATTGTTGTTGTGGTGTCTCTCTAATGTAATTTTTTTTTTGTTATTTTCTTTTGTTCAAAAGCCAGGACAAGGTAGGGAACTTCAGTGTTAATGGAGTTAGTAAGTTGGAAAGCTGGGGCTATATTGTGGACAATTCTATGTTAGAAGCAGAGAATGAACAGGTGGATGAGAGATGAAGTCAAAAAGATTCAGGAAAAATAAAAAACTAGGAAAAACCAATGGCTAGTTAGGAATCTACAGAAGACACCATCATTAAAGACATGAACCAGAGTGTTAATCACACACCTCTGTGTTTTAATCCTTTTTGCAGTCTTCTGCCTTTTAAACTATGAACTCTTCAGGGTAGGATTGTGTCTTTCTAGTGGTTCAGTCTCAGATTTTTTCAATACGAGTAATTAAATGTTTACAAAATGGGAAAAAAAAAAAAAAGAGTAGCAAACTTCGTACTTGTCAAATAAATAACAGAGAAAATAGGGTTTTATTATGACTTCATGTTTGACAGAATCTTTAATTACTGTTAAGGGAAACACCTTAATTACAGGCTTCTAACGTACTATTGTGTACTATGAGTCTGACAACAAATTTATTTCAAAAATTAATTTCATCTAGTAACCAGTTAGTACCAAAGAATGGAGACCTTTTGTTGCATGAGTGAACATTTTAAGAAAGCAAAAATCTCTCTTAAAATTAACTTGATATAAAAGGAAAGAATATCTGTAATTCAGAAATTTGTTTACTTTATAGCTAATGTTTCAGGACTGAAGACTTTGTATTTATATTCTGATGCTACTTCATGTTAACAGTCAAAAAGAAAATTCCCATAGTTACCTCACCTTAGGAATGAACCTTGTGTTATGCATGTTGGTGTTTTTCTGTATAATATCCTGCCTAGGTCCTGTAACTGAAGTGCTAAGCTAATCTTTTTTCAGTAGAGATAATAACATGCTAATAGAAACTTCTGACAAGTGACTTGTATTATTTAGCAATTAGCAACTGCCAGTGTAATAGGATTGAAACATCAACATGAATAAAATGTGAAAAAATATTTTATACTCCCAGGAACAGTTGTTCCGAGTGTTGAGCTCCTGAGAAGCAAAAGCTTTGCAGAGTTGATTTGATGAAGACATTTTGAAACATATAAATACATTCATTTTATCTTTCCCCATTGGCAGCTTCAGGCAGGCCGGGAACATCAGTAGATACCTCCAAATTCTGTGCTATTTAAGAGAGAATATATAGGATATCATAAGTATAACTTTGCAGCATTGGAAGCCCTGTTTAGCTGCAAAATGCAGCTGAAGAATTACACTCTGCCCAAGACTGTCTTTGTCTTGCTTGACAAGGAAATTCAGTGGTTTCTCCCTTTTCTAGGTATGCTATCTTAAATTAACCATTACAAATGCAATGAGGCATAAGTGCAGCATAAAACCACAGTTCAAATAATGCATATCCCTCACAGTCTCTGTCTGGATTCCCACGTGTATTTTGTCTGTGTTAAAAGAAACATGACATCACTAGAGGCATGACAAGAAGGATAGAGACATTGAAGAGAAAGCTTCTGCTTCACCCAGTCACCCACTGGTGACAGACAGCTATATGCTGCTCTGGAACTGGGTTTCTAAGAACCAGGTGCAAATGGCAGACAGCAGTATCACCAGACCAGCATGGACCAAGCCCAGAGGAAAATCTAGGTCACCTCAGCATAATGTGATAAAAACATTTCATCTCATCTTTCAAAATGTCCACTTAAATATGCATGCCTTTTCTCAAATAACAATACAAATGTTGTTTTCTATTTTTTTGTGTGTCAGCAGATGGATCAGAGCAAGTGGTATCTTTCTCCCTATCGGTACTCAAATAATGAAAGATCAGTTAAACATCTCCCTTCAAAAAGATGTGGCCTTCCCACCAAGAACAGAAAAATTCCTGAAAAACTCCAAATATGCTTTTACACTGAACCATCTGATTTACACACGCTTTTGCAAACTCTGCCATTATTCATGTATCTTAGACCATACTTAAATTTTTTAATTGTATAGGCTGATATATTTACATCACTCCTGCATTAGAAAAGCTCTAGGCATACAATATTGTCCAAAGTGAAAACCTGTCTGGTTTGTTTCAAAAAATATCTAATTCTAAATTACCTTTCTTACCTGGCATTAAATAATTCAAATCCAGAATATAAATGTATTGAAGTGCTGTTATAATTCCAACAGGAACAATATGCTTTAACCTGTATAATATATCTATATAATATGCTTTGAATTTGAAGTTCAAATATACATTAGGGAAACTTGCAGACCTTTCATGTAAGCCTCTTGAAAACCTTGGTTTCTTTTTGTCCACCTTCACAGTTTTGCATGCTAAAAGCCTTAATATAAAGAGCAACCATCTGATTGTTTGAATAATTTTAAAGTTAAAGCATTCAAAAGCCAGTTGAACTGCTTAACTGGTAAATTGCTAAACTAAGACAAAAAAATAAAAAAGATTCCATCCATAGGAACTCTCTAGCTTTATCCGTCTAGCAGTTAGATATGTAAGATTGTTAGCTAAGCTCTGTCAAGGGCATCAAAGGCAGGAGACAGGCACCCCTGCAGAACAAGTGATACCATTCATCCATTGCAGATGGCTGACTTGGGAGGGAATACAACTCCTCCAAAGGTTGCCTGCTTCTCTCCCCTGATTAGTGATGGAGCCTGAGTGAGTAGGATAGATGGCATGTCTATGTGTTAGGGAGGTAGGTGGAAAAATCCTGCACCTACTGACCTAACATCAGAGGCAGAATAGCCTCAAGCTAACCAACATGTTTTAATCTGACTGCAGTCTTTTGTAAGTCAAACAGCATCTTGCTTTCTCCTACTCTACCCACTATACTTGGAAGGAGCAACATGTAAAATGTCACAAAACCACTTCTTATTCTCCATCAAATTCTCCCTTTACTGTGATGCTTACACACTAAAAGTGACTGATACAATTTAGACTGAAAATGCACTTGGATCTCTTATAAGGTCTATAATGGTGAGCAAGACAGCCTAAATATTTCTGTACTATCCCTGTGTTTGTACCCATCTGGTGCCCTTCCTTCTACGCTGACATAGCACTGGGGGTAGAGGCAGAGATGTATTTTTTATTGAACCTGTGTTTGTACAGGGCTTGGTGCATGCAGGTGTCTGTTCGTGGCTACAGCTCCCAAGTGATATTAAAATAAAAGTAAAACATAGGATTAAAAATAATATTTTATATTTTCATAGTTAATAAGGAATTTAAATGCCAAACGGTCAGTTTCACAACCTAAAAAAGAGAGCTCTGCTGAGAATAAAGTAGATCCTCTGCTCTCCCATCACTGCATTCTCTAAAAGTATTTTCTTCACAGGCACATGTTTTCTGATGTTTTCTACATTGCCCTGGTTGGGAGAAAACACAGAGCTTCCTGCTAGAATCAAGCAGGGCTTGAGTCACGGGCTGTTGAAGGTGATGAAACTCATATATATATATATATATATATATATAACCCTGAGAGGCAGCATTACATCAGGTTTGAGTA